>JAEQBH010009473.1:0-93478 GCA_016808115.1 Tetrastigma voinierianum | reverse complement strand
GAAAAGTGAAAAACAATTTGAAACAATTAACTTAGAAATTAGGGAAAATCTAAGAAGAAAACTTATAGAAATCCAAATAAAATAAATAAAACAAGAAAAATTAAAACAAAGAAATTTGTGCTTCCCCCAGGCCACTTCATAGGCCTTTGGAAGTTGTTGGGCTGGTGGAGCTTAGAAATGCCGGGGTTTGGGTGCTCCAAATCCGAACCAGCACCCGAATCATCCACTATGCCATGCAACATAAGCAACTGCCAAAGTCTTGGATTCCTTTCCACTGCCCTCCTCGGTTATCAAGGCAATGATCTTTTCTTCTTTTTTCAAAGGCCAAAAAGCAACACCAATGTTTGAGGATTCAGATAACCTTCAACAACCCGGCAAATCACCATCATCTCTTCTTGTAGTTATATTCTGAGTGCCATAGATCACCGTGCACTCACCTCAGACTCTCTTCTCTTTGCAAATATGTTGAAGTCTTGAAATAGATTTACCAAATGTTAATTTAAATCAATTTCACTTTAATCCATCAATTCTCTTGTCCTAAGAGCTACTCCGGCATTTTGTGTGAAATTTGCTTTCTCCATTATGTCAATTTTGATTAGCACAGGCATTCACTTGCTTTCATGTCTATAAAAATATCACCAATTTGCTTTCGAGTTCGTGTGCTTCCTCAGCGAAGAGGATAAGTGGTAGTTTGTGGTGTTTGAGGAGTTGAGGCATAATATGGAGGAGGCGGGAGGTGTATCTTTGTGGGAGGTCTTGATTCCATGAGGAATTTGTGTGGTTCCCCCAATTAGGGTTGTAAGCATTTTCATATGGTGCACATCTTGGGAACCATGTGAAAGATCACACTCATCCATGGAGGGTTTCTATAGTCCCTCATGGACTTTAGATAGACTTAGTTTCTCTCAAGCTGGTTGTTGATTACGCCATGGAAAGTGTATGTAATCCCTCATGGACATATATATGGTTTCTCTCTGGCTGTATTGCTCTTCTGACAGGGTTCCATTAGCTCCGCAAATTCAGGCCTGCGGCAAGAGCAGACAACGAAAGACAATCCTGCAACAACTCTTTTTTTTTTTTTTTTTTTACGGTGAAATGAACTAAAAAAAAATGACAGTAAAATGATAAAAAGAAAATTCGCAAACTTGTGTGAGGATCCACGATGTTCCTGGCTTCTCAAATCAAATGCATAGGCACCATCGACAACGGGTAGTTTGATTCGTGCGCCAATAAGTTGGGATCAACAATATTTATATCATCATAAATCCTCTTTGTCGTAGCAAAAACTCTTTGCGAGTATAGTAGTCTAGGATCGAACTCGGGGATGGGTTTTCTTTGTACAAATGACTAACATTGAGAAGGCCCAAATTGGTGAATTCAATTTGGATTTGGGTTTTTTGTAAAGCGTGAGGTTTGATGATGAAAATTGAAAAATAAATGAAATGAAATAAGAAAAATAATAAAAGGGGTCTCCTTGAAGTATCAAGATCTGCGAGCTTAGGATTCTAGAGACAGGCGAGGGTTTTCAGGTTCCCATTTCCTCACGTTGGGGAGGATGACATATAGTCATCTCCAAAAGCGGGATCTTTGACTGTGTAAACCTAACCCCGAAATAATTATCCTTTTGAAAGATGGTGTTTATTGAGCAGCAGTGGTCACCGACAATGAAGAACAATTCTCCTTGACTCACCTTACAATGATTAATAGATGGTAACTAATGAATCTCAGTGGATCTAGCAATAAGCATCCACTGAACCCTAAAAGATTACCAAATAAAGGTCATTCAAGGTGAATCTAGGGATACAAACCTAGAGTTCAAGGAAACACAAGCGCGGTGCGTTCTGGCGTGAAAAAACGGGGAACCTCCGGCGGCCCTAGATCCTGCACCCAGCTGACCTTCCGCCCGAGAGGGAAGGGTTTTAGCCAACCATCCTCCGAGTTGTCATCCTTGGAGGGTATTTGGCTTTCGGAAAATGAAAAGAAAATGAGGGAAAGTAGACGAGAGAAAATGAAAACGGGGCTAAAGCTTCCCAAAATTGTGTAGAAGTGATTGATTTCCATTTATTCTGGGCCCAGAGGCTTATATATGCTCGGAAAAAGGGAAATTACAAAAACAATATGAAACAACAAAATTACAATGAGGTAGAAGGAGAAAAACCAAAGCGGTCGTTTAAACAACTTGACAAAGCGAGAGAATTTAAGCTACAAACAAAATTTTAGCTATGGCGAAAATTCGGTGTGTAGCGAAATTTTCAACAACTATTCATCTGTTAGCTCTTGTTCCATTGCTCCTGCACTATTCAAGCGATTCATGCTATTTTGCTTTCTTTTTTCCTTTTTACGATATTCTTTTCTTCGATTTATGATCTGTAATCTTGAGTTGACGAGAATTCTTCATGCTTGGAATGACTCGACAAACTTGACATTAAAAGCTTGCAAAAACTACAAAATTAACCACAAAATATGATCAATAGTACAATAGAGACCCGAACATGTCAATTGGGTTAATTATAACAATTAGTACATGAAAAGCGCTCAAAACCTATTAAAAACAGGGTTCAAAATAGCACTTTTGGGCACTAATCAGAGCAGCTAAAGTGTCTGGGCATGCCATGGATGCGGTCGAGACACGTGCCTAGGCATGCACTAGGGCTGAGATCACGGGTGCTGGGCATGCGCTAGAGCTAGAACACGGAGTGTCTAGAGCATGCCATGGATCTATCTTGGGGCACGGAGTGCTCTAGGCATGCACTGGGAATTTGAGATCCGCGTGTCTGGGAATGTAATGGCCTTGGGGCGCAGAGACCTTTGTACTTTGGGCATGGTGCTGGGCCGAATCCAGTCTCTTGGGATGGTGCTGCACTGGGCGGGGCCGGAAGTGCCTGGGGGCATGCACAGGGCCCGAGATCAGGTGTCTGGGCATGTCATGGCCGCAAAATGTGGAGTGCAGTGCTAGGCATGCCTTTAAGTAAGTCAGTAGTGTCTAGGCATGTCATGGCACAAATGTGAGTGCACCGTGCCTAGGCATGCACTAGGACGAATCACCGTTTCTAGGCATTGATTCGTGCCATAGTAGGGTTCCGGATCAACAAAATTTATAACCTAAATTACTCCCTTTGCTAGTAGCATAACTCTTGCGATATGAGTGATCCCAGAGATCGAACTTCAGGGGATGGGTTTTCTTCATGCAAATGACTAACAATGAAGTGCTTAAACTGGTGAATTTAATTTTGGATTTTGGGAATTTGTAAAAACAGGGGGTGTAATGATTGTGTGCAGATTGAAATTAAAATGAAGAAAAATAAGAAAATAACTCTTGAGTCTGAGCCAGGTTAGGGTTTTAGGGTAACCAGCATGTCCTCGAGGTTTTCCTCGCGTTGGGGAGGATGACCTATAGTCATTTCTGAAGTAGGATCTTCATTACAGCTTTAAAAACCTAAACCACTAAAATTTTTCCTTTGAAAAATAGCATTCTGAGGAAACATTCATGTCCCCGTAGTAAAAAACCGTTTCCCTCGCCAAATCTACCCTACAGTAACTAATAGGAGGCAACTAATGAATCTCAGTGGATCTAGCAATAAGCATCCACTGAACCTTAAAAGCTTTCCGAATACATGTTAATCAAGGTACATTTAAGTGATTTAAACCTCATTCGAGAGATAGGAAAATAAATGCTCATAAGCGCACAGCAGTTAAAAAAGCGAGAAGGGCCGTTAGTTACCTCCAAACCCTAGCCAACAACCTTCCTTTTCAAGGAGAAAAACAATCTAGCCAACCATCCTCTGAGTTGTCATCCTCAGAGGTGTGTTTGCAATAGAAAAAGGAGAGAAAGTGAGAGAAAGTGGAAGAGCGGGGAAATGGGAGTGGCTACTCCCTATTTTATTAATGAGCCAAAGTCCTTTTGATTCGATTAGCGAGGGCTTATATCTTGCCCAATTCAAGAAAAGTTACAAAAACCAACAAAATCGGGAAGCTAATAGAAGGGACAAAATGGGAGCCGTGTAACAAAAATTCTCGCGTCAGCAGCAGGTGAAACGGTGGTACTTCTAGATGAATAGTGGTACAGGAGGTGAACGATGCGACGGGAGCAACTTCTCAAACGTGTGAAATTTTCTTTGTGCTCCATTTTGTTGCATTTACGCTCATCTTTCATGCAGTCTGCGATGCGCAATCTTTGAGTTTGAATCAAATTCTTAGTGTGGAATCGACCTAATGAGATTCGAGCGTAATGACATAGTGCAAAATTTGTCTAAATGCGTCGATGAAATATGAGGACCTTAATGTGTAAATTGGGTTAATTACATTTTGATTAGTACATAAAAAATGCTCAAGCTTTGTAATAAACAAGGTTCAAAATAGCACTTTTGAGAGCCTTAATCACACCACCTCAGCTTACACATTGCTAGTCCTTAAACGTGAAAGAAAGAAAAGAAAGAAAGCATCTAAAACAAAATCAAAATTATGTTCACGAAATGCTATTTCAAAAGGTTGTGAATGAGTAATGCTATTACTGGTAAAGTCATCGAGCCAACGCGATAACTATCTCGAGAGAATGAGATGCCATACAGGTGAGTATCAGAAAGAGGCCTCTTTCTTCTTGAGATCAGCGAGAGATACGAATCTAAGTGTTTGTTTGATTAGCTCTAACTGATAAGCACTGGCCTCCGACTGGCCTAACACAACCTAGCATGCTAACCAACCTAAATAGTCCCGAGGAACCCCTCTTATTCCTGGCGCTCGCATGTTGTAGGGGTGCAATCTTTGAGGAATGCGACCTCACGAGAATCATGTGAGGGATCTGCGATGACTCCCGACGATTAAGGCTTAGGCACGAGAGTCAAGCGAGGATCTTCGACCCACTTAACTCTTCGAAGGTTTCACCGGGACTCGAATGATTTGAAACTCCAGCACCTACAACACAAACTCTGCCGTCCCTTGTGTAGCCGGCGCTAAGTCGGTGTGGCTCACAAGCCGATTGGAGCCCCAGGCGCCGAGTTTCCAGGCTTCCCTTCAGTGCCTCTGCACTCGGGCCAGTCTTTGGGTTTCGAATGACGTTGCAATTTTCTTCTTTTTTATTTTCTTTTTCTTTTTCTTTTCCTTTTTCTTTTTATTTTGAAAGACACATTGGCCTTCTATTCATAGGGTCCTTAACCTATTAAAAGGTAGTCATGAAACTAGGGTAGGTGTGCAAGGCTTAGGAGGCTAGGTTTTAGGTTATTGAAAGAAACACGATGTGCATTGTGTGTAGTTAGTTAAAGTGGAAGAAAAAAGTAATTAGAAGCAACAAGAATTCAATTAATCATCCACTCAATTAGGCATGGAACCAATGTAACATCAATAGAATTGGACAAAATTTCAATTTTTCAAACTACAGGCTAGGCAAAACTAAAAAAAAAATGGGCGCTGTTTTTGAAAAAAAAAAGAAGTTTTATAGTATGACATCTTACCATAAAGGAAAACAATGAAGCCAGCTGAGCATCACAAATGGGCTTAGCAAACCATATTCAAAAAACATAAATCACGAAGTCACTTTCTTATTTAACTCTCTGACCAAATGTGCCGGTGTCGTGTGGAAACTAGGATTGGAAAGTTAGGGAAGAAAGTATTACCTCCTTGATGAGGATGTGATCGTTTTGGATAGGAGACTTCATGATCTTTCCATCTTGCCTTATTCACTCGGGTTTGGGTTTCAAATAAACAAGTTAGAAGAAAAGAGAGAAAAAAAGTGACCAGTTGGAGCATTTTGAAAATTTCACCTTCATAAAAATTTCAAAAGTGTTCTTTCTGGATATTTTTGGATTCTACACTCTCTAAGCTTTCCAACGGTACCAAAAACGCATAAAACGGAGTTCAGAGGAAAAAGTTATGGGCGAAACAAAATCATGAGGCAAAATAGGGGGAATTTCGCAATTATAGCGAAAATTTCGCTATTATTGCGAAAATTTCGCTACGCTTGAATTTTCGCTACGTAGCGAATTTTTATTTTTTTATATAAAATAATTAAAAAAAAATAAAATATTTTTTATACAAATAAAAATAATTTTAAATTTTTTTTTTTGAGATAAAATTTTTTTTAAAATAAAATTTAAAATAAAAATAATTTTTTTTGAAATAAAAATAAAATAAACTAATAATAATAATAAATAAATAAACTTTTTAATTTTTATTTTTATACCTTAATGTTCCTTTTTAATGTATTTAAGGGGCCATTCGGTACATCATTTCTTCCATAGCGAAATTTAATATATGTGAAAATTCCACTGTAAATTTTGCTATTCTTGCGGAAATTTCGCTATTCTAGCAAAAATTTCCACTAACTGTCTCTACCTTCTTTATTGATCTTACATTCTGCTTAAAAATTCACTCATTTGCAAAAATTAATACAAGAAAAATTAAGAAAAATTGCAAAAGTGAAAAACAAAATTAGAGCAGATTAACTTAAAAATTAGGGAAAATCTAAGAAGAAAAATTATAGAAATCGAACAAAATAAAATAAAATGAAATAAACGAGAAAAATTAAAACAAAAAGTGGGAGGCGTGCTCCCCCCAAAACCAATTCGTAAGCCTTTGGGGCCCCATTTGAACCGGCGGAGCTTAGAAATCTCAGGGGTTCGGGGCTCCCAGTCGGGAACCGACACGAACCATCGGCTTGTGCCATGCGATGTGAGCAGCTGCTTGTGTCTTTGATGTAGTGGCAAAGGCTCTAACAGTGGCCACTAACTTCCTGATATTTTGTACAAGCAATGATGGACTGGCATGAGCTTTGGGAAGCGGAGTCTTTGCGAGTTTTGAAGTTTGCTGCAGTGTAGGCGTATGTACACAACGGAGTGGGCTATTTTAGGGTTGGCGAGTGGCACTAAGTTCAAATTCATGGGGATTGGTTGAAGGATAGGTTCTTGGGGCTCTTCCCTACGCACCTTTCCTCACACTCCCCTGCTTCCCCTGTTGGCAATTCCTCAGGAGCTTCTACTGTTTTCTGCATCAATTTTTCTTGGTCAGTCAGCCATTCTCCCTCTAGGTTCTCCTCCTCTTGATGACCATGCTGAATGGTGAGCCTTGAAATAGAGTCTTTCAGGTTGTTTAATTTCTGGAACATGTCGTGCGGTTAAGTCAATTTTTTGCTCAAGAGCTCTCTCCACGTTATCAATTCTTTTATTCGGTGTGCATTAATCATCTTGCAACCGCAGAGTCACCCTTTGGCTTGGTGAGGTTCGGTATGGCTTCTTCCATTGGAGGTTGGTATTGGATATGGAGGGTGCATCTTTGTGGAGGTGAGGAATTTGTGGTTCCCAAACTAGGGTTGTAAAATTTTCATATGGTGCACTTCTTGGGGAACCATGTAGGAGGAATGCGCTCGTCCATGGAGGGTTTATATAATCCTCATGGACACAGATAGGCTTGGATTCCTCTCAAGCTAGTTCTTTGATTACATATGGGAAGGGTATGCAGCAATCCCTTATGGACATATATGCACCCAAGGTTGGAAATATCGATTTCGATGGATATATCGGTACTTGCATTTTATGGATATATCGGATATATCGGAGATATATCGGTGAATATTTTTTTATGAATATCGATATATCGAAAATTAACAAAAATACTTTGAAATTCATAAAAATACTTTCTAAAAGTGTAAAAATGCGTGTCGTCAAATATATACATTGCAATGAGTTTTTAAATCAAAATGAAGATTGATGTGACTTCAGTGCAACATTTGATGGATAGATCAATCTTGGTAAAGGCAAATACTCATACCCAAAGACATGGTGTTAGATAATATTGATTATAAGATCGAGCATGTCATGCATAAATGTCTTACGACTTGTATCTATAACTTCTCCATGGATAGAAATTAGGGAGTTAATCACATCTTAGTTTAATATTAATATGTGAAATTTAATTTATTAATATATTATTACTAAAATTAAACTAATTTAAAATATGAAAACTTCATATAAAACTATAAACTTTCTATAATAATACATACACAATATTAACTAATATATAACTTGATTTTAAAATTAACAAACATAGATGTTAATTTATTAATATATTATTACTAAGTCACTAATTTAAAATATGAAATAACTTATATAAACTATCAAAATTAAACTAATATATAGTTATTTAAGAGATATCACAAAGAAAATTTTTTGGAGTGAAATGAAGATTGGATATTGGTAGAGAGAATTTGTGATCAAAATGAATGATTTTAGAGGTATTTATAGTTTTTTTGTCAAAATAACCTTTGGATGGTCAAAAAATATTTGTAATTTAATTATAGCCGTTGGATTTAATTTTGGTGCAAATATGACCGTTAGATCTTCTTTAAACCGTTCGGATCAATCCATAACCGTTGGATCAAGTTAGGATTTCAAATCTGGTCATTTGATATATTTAGATATATCAGATATCATGGAAGTATATTCGATATATCTTCGATATTTTACGATATTTCCGATATATCTCGATATTTTCTGAAATATTTCGATATATACCGATGTTGCAGGAAATATATCACGACGGTACCAAAAAAATCCCCAGGCGTGTCTAATCTTAGAAAAGTTGACCAGAAATATCGGTCAGCGATATATCGGCGATATTTCTCGATTTTTCGATTTTTTAGATTTTACCGCGAGCGATTTTGATTGCAAAAAATCGTGTCGTTGAAACTCGATATCCGATATATCAACGATATATCGGCCGATATATCGGAAATTTCAAACACTGTATGCACCATGGTTTCTCTCCTGACTGTATTGCTCTTCATGTGGGGGTTCCATTAGCTCACAATTCAAGCCTGCTGACAGGAAACGGGGGCAACCCGAGAACAACACCAAAAAAAAAAAAAAAAAAAAATCTGCGTAACACTTTTTTTTTTTTTCTGATGAAATGAACTAAAATGACAATAAAATGATAAGGAAATTCACCAAAACTTGTGATGAGGATCTGAGTGTTCCATGGCTTCGTTAAATGCACCCAGGCACCATCCGGCCAGCGGCGCCATTTGGTCGTGCCACCGAGTAGGGTTGGGATCAACAAAATTTATAACTAAATTACTCCTGACCGTAGTAACTCTTTCTTGATATAGTGGCTCTAGGATCGAACTTCAGGATGGGTTTTAACCGTCTGAATATTCTTGGTGAGATTAACCCAAGCGGTGAATTTAATTTTGGATTTTGGGATTTTGTAGAAACGAGTGTAATGGTTGTGTCTTGATTAGAGTAAAATGAAGAAAATAAGAAAAGAACTCCTTTAAGTGTAACACCGAGTCCCAAGAGGGTGTACGTATGTGCTCCAACGATATGTGCACCAAGGGGCTTCAATAATTAATTTAGTGCCATAATAGAATTTTTGAAAGTTGTTTTAGGTTGAAATTATAAAGTTTTGAAAATTGTGGAACTTTACTGATTAAGGAAAGTGGAGGAGTTGAAGTATAATTAATGGAAGTTTAAGTAATAATAATAAATTGCGAAAATAGTTCGAAGTCTCGAAAATTCTACAGATCTCGGATAATGAGAAGCAGTTGTCTTAGTTAAGTTCGGTCTCGCGAAATCCTAGTAACCCGGAAAGTTTAAAGTTAGAGATTACGAGATAGTCGAATATTTCACAATTTCTGAGCAACGGGTTTTAAAGTGAAACTGAAAACGGGATTTTAGAAAATTCTCAAAAAAATGCTTAAATATTTAAAGAATATTCAATTAGGATAAATAAAATTTTAAGACAAAAATGGACCTTGATGAGGTAATAGAAATTATTTATCTAAATAATAATAATAATAATTAAGAAATAATAGTATTATAAAAAAAGGAAAATAAAAAAAGAAGATAAAAAGAAAATGGGATGAGACGAAAGGACAGTGAGCGTCCAGAGAGAGGGCGACAGGTTTTTGTTTATATTTTATTTTCTTCTCTTAATTTTTCGAGATTCTGAAATCGGGTATGAAGACGTTCGTCGGAGCGAGAAGAGCAAAATTGGTATACGCGAAGGGGCTGCGCATGTACCAATATCTTAGTCTTTGTCAAACTTTAAAAGGTAGAAAATTTGTCTACTTGTGTTATTTCGAGCCTAAATGCTATAATGGCATGAAATTTTCTTGAGACCGTAAAGGTCGTAAACTTCGATCCAAAATTTTTAGGCGAGTTTAGATTTTTTAGGAATTTTGGGCTGTGTTCGGACGGTCGGGGCTAGACCGGAATTGTTCAGGCGGTTCGGGTTGAAAATTGAAGTGGTCGAGCAAGTTGGACAAAATTTCGGAAATGTTTGGGTATTTTAGACTCTGCGGAAAGTCCCTTGAGTCAGTTTGCTAAAACATATAGTTTTTATGGGGCATTTGTGTGTATGGACATTTTGGTCCATTTAAAATCATATTATCGATGTCCATGTCGAGATGGGACTATACGTAAGTTTGTTAGAATCGAGTTAAGATTCGATATAGTCATTTGAAAGCCACTGTGTATGTTTTATGGTTAAAACGTTAAAGGCGAGGGCATTTTCGTATTGAATGAATTGTGTGGCGATTTGAGCATCAGACAAGTCTAAAGTGCTTGACAAGATTTATGAAAGAAATTAGTCGAGAAAAAGGTGAGTACTCAAAATCATTTTCTAAAAAAAACGAAAGTGTTTAAATTACAAGTTTGTAAAGTGCTTTGAAAATATAGATTTATAAAAGCATTTTTACCTCCCATTTGTTATACTCGTGAGGAAAAGTTTGATTCGGTGTTAAGCGGTGGCACCGGTTAGCAAAACCCACAGATGACACATTTCGGTTCGGTCAGATGTATTTCGGATTGTGCATGGCAATGTTATGGGATATTATGACTAACTATATTGCCTAGTGACGAATTGGGGGTTAGATCTAGTATATATTTATATAGTGAGTCGCCCTCTTGCACATTCGAGGTATATAGTTAGCGCGCTGACTTAGTACATAGCGATGAGGTGTTGGTTCCGAGGTTCCATCAGCGAGCATTTTGGTTCCGAGGTTCCATTATGCTATATGGAATCTCGTGTTCAGGACCATCTTGGCCGGGTAGTGGGTTCACGCTCTGGATGCCGAGGACCAGAGCATCACTTCTAAGAGTATTTCAAAAATGGGCCACGGTGGTTGGTGCTGATTCTGAGTATAGCACTTTCAGATATTAACCACCACTTTGAAAGCGGTTTTCAGCGGCGAAATAGTTTTAAAGGCAGTTTTGTGGCGAAATTAGTTTTGAGCGGGTTTTGGCGGCGAGAAGCGGTTTCAACGAGCGAAATAGTTTTGAAATGGTTTCACGGCAAAGAGCTTCGGTTTTCTCTGCGCGGTTCTGACCATTTATGTACAGTTTTCATATTGGGAGGTACAAGCGTGAACAACATTTAGAACTTATAGTACTCCTTGAAATGGTTTGGCTCCGCAGTTTTTGTTTTAAAATAATTTTTCGGTGCGAGATGCGTAGAAAGACCTTTCCAGGGATCCTTAGTCTGAAGCCATTTGTATTTATGATTATATATAAGATAGGTGTAAATTAAAAATAGTAAAAAGTTAAAATGTGGCATTTTGTATATGTAAATATCTTTTGTAAAATATGCATGCATGGTTTTGAGAAAAACAGGTTTCGACAAAATTATGTTGGATTGATCCTTATCTTATATTTTGATGAGGACCCGAGAGGTCCTTTATTGTTAATAGTTGGACATTTGGAAAACATTGGGAGTGTATATTGTTTTATACGAGGTGATTTTTGTATTTTGGGGCTTAACCAGGTGCGATCGTTATCTTCTTGGGATTTTAAATCAAATCTAAGGTGTGATTTTGATAGAAAAGTGAAAAATTTTATATTGCGTTTTCGGAAATACGATTTTAAACAATTTTAACGGCTTAGCTTCATGGTAGCTTGTTGGTCGGGCGAGGCTTGGGTGGGAGGTTCTTGTGGAGTTACCGGCATATTTCTGTCTAGGAAGGGATTCTGTCAAGTTAATTGGCGAGAAGCGATTTTAGGCAATAGTTCTTTGTTTTCCACACGTTTTCCCACGGTATTTCCTATAGAATTGTTTTATGTGTGATTTCCTATTTACTGACCTATATTGTTTGCTAAATCCTTGCATGCATCAAAGTATTGAAAAGTGTCCTTGGATCTTTTTAACTTTGAAATTCACGACGTATGCGGGCGAGGTCGTGAAGTCGATCTAGGACTTAAATACTTAGGAGGCACCACTAGAGAGATATGTAGGCACACCCACAGATACGAAAATGCTTGATAGAATCAGCCCAGCCAAAACCATCGAGGGCATGATCCGGGTAGGCGGTACCTTGACGATGGATCGGGTTATATGGTATTCTGATGGTGCAGTCGAGGCACGGAGCCTCAGGAAGAGCGAGGGCCGTGATGAAACTGGCTCCTAAAATTGAGGCTAAAACTTATGATGGTGCCGGCGGCAGGAGGCGGGGTACTTATGTGGTTAGATAGGGTTAGCTTTCCTGGCTATTAAGGTGACGATGGACGAGGTCCTTCCAGAGCATGGTAGAGACCATAGGTTTCAGTGTTTCTTAGGATACATCAGCAAATCAAATAGTTTATGAAAAGTTTTAGAAACTTTTTTAAAGCAAGCAACGGCGATGTTATGAAAAGTTTGAGGTTGCGCTAAAGGTAAGAAAGAGACGAGTTTCATAAATTCTAACTTCGAGGCGGCGGACGATAAGAGAATTACTCCGGCATTAGTCGACCAGGCACGATCAATCTAGTAGAAAGAAAGGAAAAGTGGACCGCGGTGAGGCTCGGGGCGAGGAAGCGACATCGGCCCGAGGATGCGATTGATCACCGGCGGCCGGAGGTGGTAGATCTTCAGGATCATCTTTTCCATTGTGCCCTACATGTCAGAGGAGGCATCTCGGAGGAGTGCAGGATGAATATGACAGGATGTTTCCATTGCGGGCAGGAAGGTCACTTTATCCAGGAGTCTGTCCCGACGAGTTAATGGCTGCGAGACCTGCGAGGCCGTCTGATGCATCTACCGAGACACCGGCCCAGTCGGTCGGTGGTAGGGTGATTCGAGCAGAGGTGGCGGTACAACGCACAGTAGAGGTGTGATAGGGTCGCGGGGCGGTAGGTACATGGTGGCAAGATTGAGTGGTATTTTCGTGCTCGGGCTCGGGTATTCTGATCCTGCGAGTAGATGCATCGCGGAGCGTGATTCTTGGTATGATTCCGGTTCACGATCATGATGCATATGCATTGTAGTGGACCCGAGGCCACTCATTCATTTATTTCGATTACCGATGCGAGAGGCACCGGATAGAGTCCCGGCTATAGATGGTCGTATATTGATTCAGTACTGATGGGAATACTATGATATCTGAAAGGATAGTTCAAAATGATGATTGGTGATCCGGAATAAGGATTTTTCAGCGGACTTGATAGTCATTAGGTATCATGATTTTAGATATAATCTTGAGTATGGTGGAACATCGAGCGTAGAACCTATGAATTCTTTATAAAAAGAAGTAAGACGGTTCGACAGAGGAACACGGCGTGATATTCAGGGGAATCGAGAAGAGATGCCAGTCTCATTAATGCCATAGCCCAGCCTCGAAAATGTACCCGGAAGGTTGCGAGGTTATTGGCATTTGTAGTGGATAGGAGACAAGAGTGGACACGGCTGGAAGACATCCCCATAGTCAAAGAGTTCCCAGATGTCTTTCCTGATGATATTTCAGGTTTACCCACGGATAGAGAAATTGAGTTCGTTATTGAACTAGTTCCCGAGGGCTAGAGCCGATATCCATTCCTCCATACGGAATGGGCGCCGAGCGAGAGTTGAAAGAATTGAAGGCACGATTGGAGGGAATTCTTAAGCAAGGCTTCATCGGAGCCTAGTACCTCACCTTGGGGAGCTCTAGTCCTCTTCGTAAAGAAAAGAAAGATGGAAACTACGGTTGACAATATGCAGTATAGGCAGTGAATCGGGCGGCAATGCGCAACTGAGTAATCACTTCCTCTGTAAGATGAGGTATTTGACCAATTGCATGGATCTGGGTATATTCTAAGATTGACCCCTAAGGTCGAGTACCATCGAGTTGAGGGGTTCTATGCTTATCTGCGAACAGATATATCCCATTGTTGATAGAGTTGAGATCTTTGGGAGTTCCGGTTGCGGGTAGTTGATCTGGGGGACAACTGACAGCATGTTTTATGTTAGTCACTCTTCTCGTGGATCGAGATCGAGGAAGATTAGCGGAGTTTCAAGATGGTGAATTAAGTTGAGAGGGCGGATATTGAGGTGGTAGGAAGCCGAGGAGTTCGGATCGGAGACGATGGCGTAATAGTTGGGGAGTCGAATGTGTGTACTGAAATAGGTGAACTAAAGGGGAAATCTGGAGGCTCGCTCTTCGACATGCCATGCACCCTGGTAGCACCAAGATGTATCATACTCTGAGGGAGCATTATTAGTGGAAGGGCATGAAAAAGGAAATTGCAGATTTTGTATCCAGATGCCTAACTTGTTAATTAGTACCCAAAAAGTGCTATTTTGAGCCCTATTCAAGATAGGTTTTGAGTGCTTTTTGCGCACTAATCATATCAATTAAGCCAATTGATGTGTGCAGGTCCACTTAGTTTCACTAATTCCATTTCGAGATTGTTTGGATAGTTTGCGGGTTTTGAGAACTTGATCAACGAAACAGCTTCTTATTGGTGTTGAATGTGAGAATCCTCGATGATTTCAGAAGTAGAGCGATGAAATATCAAGATTCAGTGAAGAATTGAAGGCAAAGTGATGAATAAGAAGTGCAGAGAGGATGCAGTGAGCAAAACAGGAAGCAGGAGCAATCCCAGGATTTTTCGCTATGATTGCGAAAATTTCGCTGGGATTGCGAAAATTTCGCAATCATAGCGAAAATTTCGCAATCATAATGAAAGAACCATAATCTAAGCAGTGGAAATTTAGCTAGCTAGCGAAGGTACTATGCCTGTGAAAATTTCAATTTCGCTATCTACCAAAATTTCGCTAGGCTGAGCGAAATTCCTTTATTGCTAATGAGAATTTCCCATTTTGATATCTCTGTAGAATTTGGCTAGGCTGGCGAAAATCTCGGCTGTGTTTTGGTATGCTTGATCCCCCAAGACCACGTTTTTGATGTGTGCCATTTTGACCCTTATGTAATCTCATATTTTAGGTATTTTGTATTTTCACTTTAGGTTGGGTATATAAACCCCGCCTCTTGCCCACATAGCCCTAAGCAACTTTTTATTTTATACAGTTTCCCGCAGCTTTCATTTTAGGGTTTATTTGCTCTCTTCTCTCTCCTCTTTCTTTCATTTTCTCGGCTGCCAAACACTCCCTTGAGATGACAACTCGAGGATGTGGCTAAACCTCGTAGCTTTGAAGATGAGGGTGGTGGCTAGGTTTGGGGTACATTCAACGGGTTGTCCTCTTGCTTTGGATATTCACAATTACAACATTTCTGGTTTTCAACTTTTAATCTAGGGTTTAATGCCATTTAATATCTTTCCTTGGTCAATACTTGTCATGCTTTATGTTTCAGGGCATTCTTAATGTTAGATGCCTTGACATCCTTTCTAGATATCATTCTGAGCCATTGGAAATGAGGTTAAATGTTAGGGTTTCTTTTAAATGCTTGAATGGGACTTTACTGATACTTAGTACTTGGTTTGACTCAAATAGGAGTGGTTCTAGAGGATTGGTTTCATAGCTAAGCAAAGATCGGGTTTGGCTTTGACTATAGGTCATTTACTGTCTGAAATAACTTGAGGACATTTTAATGGCCCGTGTTATCGAGCTAAAGCTGAGTCTTAAGTTACCATTTCACCACTTCACTTTAAACCATTACAGTTAGTCGATGAACCTTCTTTATTTATTTTAACAAAATCAGAAAATCAAACAAAAGCCTCACCATTTTCAAACATGATGCTAATCATTAGGTGGGATGAAAACCCATCCGATGTTAGGCCACTGACTGGCTATCTTTGATGAAACTGACTACGGCCCGATGGGAGGAACTTTAGGAATATAAATTTTGTTGATTCAGCATCACCCTACCGTGTCACGAATCAAATGGCGTCGTTCGGGATGGTGCTTAAACTCGATATGATGAGTTGATGTGTACTTGTAATCCACATTACAAGTGTTGGTGACTACTTCCGGTCATTTTTGAATCAAGTGTCGCGACAGCTACAAATTTTCTTGTGCAGTTACTACACTGTTTTTGTTTTTTACAGTCAGTTTTTGTTTTAACTAACACTGACCCTTTTTGGCAAGTTGTTTGTGTTCTGTGCTGTCTCTAATTTTGTGTAACAGGTGTTTATGCGGCTTGCAGGACATAGGGATATCGGAGTAGATTGCAAGAGTGAGTGCACCAGGTTGAACATTAAGGTTGTGAAATCGGTGTGCACAGTGACCAAATGGATCCTCTACTTGAGGAACAGCAAAGTCAACAAGCACCCCCCATGAATCCAACGACATCTGGTCGATGGGGAACACGTACCCTCTGAGTGAGTGCTCCTTCTGCATGTCCTCTTGCTGTGGATGTACTTGAGTGAGACCCTACCTAGTGCCCTGCTTCCCACATTTCATGGTATGGAGGACGAAAATCTATATTCACACATCACGGGATTTTGAGGAGGTATGCACTACCTTTAAAAGAGTATAATGACATGGATTTGCTCAGTGACATTTCACTTGACACTCAGGGAATAGCCCAATGTAAACAAATTCATTGGCGAAACGATTAGAAATTGGGTGATCTTCAGCTGAATTTTGAAGAAATTTTTCGGTGCAACCAAGACCAGCGGCGAAGAGACAGATCTACACTTGCTCGGCCTATGACAGTGAAGTTACGGTGTTGGGAGAAATTCATGGAAACCATCGATTAACTTGTCCACGTCATGGTTTTAAACACCAAGGATGTTAGTGAATCTTTATAATGGTTGTGCCATGAAGCAATTGCTAGAAACCATGTGTGGAGGTGATTTTGAGTAAAATCGGATGAAGCTATGGATTTCTTGAGTTATGTGGTACGAGGCTTCCAAGGGTTGGGATGAGCAGGCAGAGGTGGAGAAAATGAGGCCCTCGCACTTTGAGGAGGATGCACTTCCGGAGGACATAGATGAAAGCAAGAATTTACGACCTAGCTAGGAGTGGAGGCTAGAAGGAAAGAGGCTCCATGAAGTGCGGGTAGTAGAAAACCTTGCACGGGCAACCCGTTCATCGGTTGTCGACCGAAGGCTGGTAATCACCGGGAGACATCAGTGGAAGATAAGTCTTCGAGTGAAGGATATGATGTCGGAATATTAAATGTTGTAGGTCAATACAAGCCACAACCCGATGCCCCATATGGTAATACTACAATTCAAATTGGAAAAATCACCACTAACCTCTCTGGAAACCTAATCCCCACACTGTGTGCCCCACGGTGTGACAGCCCGGTTTGGTTCCTCATCCTCAAACCATCCTGCATCATCCACTTCTCTGTTCAGACAAACCATCTTGAATTTGAGCAAGGTGGTGGAATTTTATGGAGGAGCAAGGGGATCAATGCTAGGTGGCCTGAAGGATTGACAACGCCAGAAAGTACATTGAATAAAAGAATATGGGAAGCGCGGGGCTCAGGCGATCTTATTCGGAAGGCAGACAACTGCTTGTGTTCGATCACAAAGATCAGCAATGTGGAGGTACGGGAGGGAGAGGAAGGTTCCCTTCCCCAGAAACGACCTGGTAAAGGGTCCATGAGGTAGGTTCATCGGCCCGATTCGGGGATGGATGAAGTGGGAATCCATAATCACTCAGAGTGGAAGAAATAGGCAACTGTAGTGCCCATGGCTCACAGGAAAAACATGCAAGGAAAGTAAAAGTGAACTTTGAGAGGGTGATCATCGGTGAGGACTCAATGAAGCCTTTGCATGCCACCTCCATTTCATTTTAAGAAGTAAGAAAGACATCGGCGGGCATCCTGGAAGTCCTAAGGCAGGTGAAGGTGAACATACCCCTTTTGGACATCATCAAGCAAGTCCCTGCCTATGCAAAGTTTTTGAAGGATCTCTGTACAATCAAAAAGGGATTGGGCATTGAGAAGAAAGCCTTCTCTTGATCAAGTCGGTGCCATAATCAAATGAAGACTGATCGAATCTGAGGATCACGAGTCCCCCACGATTTGGTGCATTGGAGGGCCTTGCTGAATAAACATTGCTAGATTTGGGGCTGAGTGTAAACTTCTTGCCATACCGATGTATAGCGTTGAGTTTAGGAAGAAATTTAAAACCCTACAATATCACTTGTCGTTGGCTGATAGATCGATTGAAGATTCCTAAGAGAATAGTTTGGATGTGTTGGTAAAAGGTAGATAAATTCTACCGGTAGACTTTGTAGTGCTTGATCTTAGAGCCAATTGCAGTGGGCCCAATCAATGTCTGTAGATTATCTGGGAAGACCATTTTTGACCCTTGTAATGCAATTATCAATTCTTGAAATGGGTCATGCAACTCACGTTTGGCAACATGACATTGGAGCTCAACATTTTTCACTTGAACCATAAGCACAAACCAGTGGAGGGTGATAAGGAAGGAAGTGATGAAGTCTGCTCAATTGGTCAGGATGCAGGGAAGCCAAAGGTCCATAAATTGAAAGAATTGGCAAGCGAGGTGAGCAGTTGTTTGGGGAGTTGTCATCGATCCTGCTGAACAATTGACTGACCCGAGAAATCACTGATGGGAAGGACATCAACAATGAGGCATTAAACATCAAGGCATTAGCACAGGCCACTGCCGGGGTTAAGGAGCTCCTCCTCCTTGACCCCCCATGAATGGAGTTGGTAAAATTGAGCTGATTTGGTGCTCCAAATAGGCCAAATTGCAGCTGAAAATTTTGCTTTTGTTTTAAATTGGTGATTTTAATATTTACTATTTTAGTAACTTTCCTTTTAGTAACTTAAATGTTTTAGCGATTTTCCTTTTAAGTAGCCTAAAATTAATTTTATTTTAGATTTTGATAAAAATAATAATTAATAAATAATTTGATTTTTGTTTTATAATTGGCCTAAATCGAAAATTTTGTTTCTTTTAAATTGTTTATTTGCGAAATTTGAATCTGGATTTCGCTATTATAGTGAAATTGCCCGAGCTCTTATTTGCCACGGCTTATAAAGGAGAAGGAGGGACCATTCACCTTCGCCGTCTTTCCTTCCCTTGCCCCATGGAGCCCGCAGCTCACAGTGAGCCACCCCAGCAGTGCCCTTCCTTGTTCGCATCTGCGCGGCCTTTGCTTAGCCTACTTGGGACCCTCATCTTGCCTCGCCTCAGTCTTTGCCACTTCCTTGTTAGGTGCCCTAGGTTAGCCACCTGCGCTTTCCACGGCCTTGCAGCAGCTCACTAGCGTAGTTGGCGTGGTCAGTAGAGCCACAGTCCGGCCAGGTGTGTGCGTGCCTTGCTTTCCCGGTAGTGAGCCACCTTACGCCTGCGTATCACTTCCGACGGCCCGGATAGTGCGTGCAGGTGGGTCAGCCCTCGAGCCCAGTCGGTCGGCTTCCCGGGAGATGGAGGTCGGACATCTGCGAGGCTGTCAGGTGCCCATTCTCGGTTCTGCGGTTGAAGCGGCCTTCGCGATGATCAACGGCCGATCCGGGAGGCGCGGGGTTCGGAGGTACCCGGAAGAAGGATGGGACCTCGGGCCCCCTCGATGCCTTAGAGGCGATCGGAGGCCCGACCCTCCAAGCGGGCCGTGCGTGGTCGGGGGGAGTCCCCTCATCATCAGGCCTCGGTAGTCGCCTTCGCGCCCGGCCGTGAGGAGACCTCATCACCGGTTATCGCGCCTCGAGTATCGAGTGACCATTGTTTGTTGGGACCCGATTAGGGAGCATTGAACTCGCGAAGATTTCCATGGAGAGTAGGTATTCTACAGCGTCTGTGTGACGTGACCCACGGTTCAAGGACTCATGGGGCCCGATTACGCGTTACTCCACTGCTCTGATACATGACATGGCGGTTCATATCCCGGGTGGTACTTGATTTTACCACTCCATGACTTCACGGGAAGCCTTAGAGTGCGTTGGAGCTCGGATTGATATTGATGATCGGCCAAAGTGCCGAAGCGGCGGACATATCAGCTGCGTGGAAGCGTGAGCGGGCCAATTATGGAGGGTTATCGAGATTGGCCTCGGCCGACACGGAGGAGATGGTCCATTTTGTCTCGCTCGTGACACTCTGGTTGGACCGATGTACTTTTCGGGCGGCTCGCCTCGGATGCTTTAGTGGACCGCTCCGGACCCATTTCTTCGTTACGGCACTCGTCGGCGCGGGAGCCCGTACTCGAGGAGCTGTGTCCGGGATCTCGGAGGATTACGGTTCCGATCCCTCTAAGTTGGTGATGACCACCTTCTTTGCACTTGAGATAAGGTCCACCGCGAGGGCAGCTCGGCAGAGGGTCTACCCTTGTTGATGCACGACCAGTGAACCGGGTCTGGAGCACTTGGAAACTCGGAGGCCAGTATTGGAGAGGAGGATCGGATGCCCTCGGTCGTCTATGGAGAGCCATGGTGATGCGGGTTCTTTTCTCCTCCCGGCGACGGAGGACCCGGGAGGAGGTACCGGATGAGGAGGCAGAGGATTCCGAGAGGAGAGATGATCGCTCGAAGGTTGAGATGGAGGAGTCAATGCGGATATATCTCCTCCATCTCCTCCTCCACACTTCAGCCCGGCCCTGCGGCACCCCAGGCCCATCATATACAACGTGGCATTCTCGAATGCGTTCATGTCGGTTCGAGAGAGCTCGCAATTTGTTATGGATCTTTATGCAATTCATTAACCACTACACAAGCATCGATAGACCCATTGACTACGGCCGAGACCACTTTAGAGCATTGTCATACCATGCTCCTGCGAGATCATAAGTCACTGGTCTCACCATGTTCACCTTACGAGATAGGCCACGCGGCAACCTCATAGACATGCGGCCCGCAGCGGCGGCTTGAATCCTCCACCACTGGCGAGTGAGTGGTCACACTCTGTCTCTAACTTTCCTACCCCTATGACATATACATTCCTTGGATGGGAGGAAAAGTTAGAGTTAAGTGTCTTATCATGTTTTTGTCTGAGTTTTCGGCTTTATCAGCGCCTACTCATTTTGTCACGGGATTCATGTATTAGCGATAGTAGGCGGTGATATTTTATTATGTTTAGCTATATTAAGCATGTATTAGCCATTTTGGTTATATCAAAAGCTTTATAGCATTATTTACAGTTTATTACACTTTTGCAAATCATTTTTGTGTCTCCATTTTGTGTATATTCTCTTGCCTTTATTTGAAAAATTGAAACCCTATATGTTACCTTAATGATAGGACAATTCCATGCATGATTTAGTTTTTGGTCAATTGAGATTTCAGCATATTCAACCTTGAACATTCCCCCTTTAGCTATGATCTTTGCGCACTTCAGGTTGTGCCAATAGGTTGCGAAGCTATACACCTCTTTTCACTTTGCAAAGCCGGCCTTAAACTTGTTGACGACCATTAATAGGTTTGAGTTACCCATGTTTGAAGACCAATGAAGTCTTCCAAAAAGGAAAAGAAAAAGCAAAAAGAAAAAGAAAAGAAGAAAAAGAAAAATAAAAGCCGTGACGCTTTGCGCTGAAGCAGAACGTAGTCAGGGGTATATAGGCGAAAACCTTGCTAAAACCGTGCCCTAAACATACTTGGTTGGGAGTCATCGACTTAGTGTTTGCTACATGGGTGGATGGGTAGAGTGTAGCGTGTTGTAGGTGCTTAATTCTCGAAGTCATCCAGGGTCAGGGTGAAGCTGCAGAGTTTGTGGTCAAGTGATCCTTTTGGCTTGATGCCGCAAGCCTTGGTGGTTGGGGAGTCATCGGTGGACCCCGTTACGGACCCGGTGAAGTCGAAGTTTTAATGTTTGCTGTTGCTGTGGAAGAAATAAGAGCGTGGCTAGCCACTGTTAGGTTGGTCGACGGTTTAAGGCCATGGCGATAGCTGGGATTGGGGGAATAGCTTTGCAATTTATTGGCTCAAGCGGTTGCCAAGGAACAATTAGTTTTGGTGGAAGTCGGGTTGACTTCCTTTGGGGCAGATGTTGCCTAAAACTTGTTCTTATATGGTTTTGTTCTCTCATTCGGTTTTCATACAAGAGTGTAAATTTTCATGCTAAAATAAAGCTAATCGATACCCATACACGGCCCAAATACACTTTTTGTAAAAGCACAACATGCATCCCATTTTGTTTAACATTGCTAAGGGACTAGCGCGTGTGTCGGTTGGGGGGTGTGTGATTAGTACCCAAAGTGCTATTTTGAGTACTATTCAAGATACGTTTTGAGTGCTTTGCGCACTAATCATATCGGTCGCCAATTGATGTGTGCGGGTCCATAGTTTTCACTAATTCCATTTCGAGATTGTTTTGGATAGTTTTGCGGGTTTGAGAACTTCAATCGTAAGCTTAGCTTCTTATTGGTGTTGAATCACGAGAATCACCGATGATTTCATAGGCTAGAGGCGATGAAATATCGGGTCGAGTGAAGAATTGAGCCTTGAGTGATGAATAAGAAGTGTAGAGGATGCGGTGAGCAAAGAAACGGGAAGTAAAGACAATCGAGTTTTTAAGCTATGATTTGCGAAAATTTCGTTAAGGATTGCGAAAATTCAACGATCATACCAAAAATTTCGCAATCCCTGGCGAGAAATTGGAAATTTCAGCTAGGCTAGCGAAATTTGTTAACTAATGAAATTTGCGTGCCCTAAGCAATTTTCCCAATTGGCTATCTCTACAAAAATTTAAGCTAGGCTAGCGAAATTTGGCTAACAAGCGAAATTCACCGTTGCTGTGAAATTTCCATTTCATATCTCTGTAGAATTTATTGTTCAAGGTAGCTAACATAACAAAATTTTAAGCTATGTGTAAAATTTCATATGATCATTACTGTGTTTTTAATTATACTTGATCTTGGCTTGACCACGTTTTGATGTATTACCATTTTGACCCTTATGTAATCTCATATTTTAGAGTATTTTTGTATTTTCACACTTTGGAGTTGGACTATATAAATCCTACCTCTTTGTAACCCTAAGCGCTTTATTTTTATCTGAGTTTCACTTGGCTTTCATTTTAGGGTTTTGTTTGCTCTCTTCTCTCTCATCTTTCTTTCATTTTTCTCGGTGCCAAACACTTTCCCTTGAGGGGATGACAAGCTCAAGGGATGTAGCTAAACCTCATAACTTTGAAGAGGAGGGTGGCTAGCTTGGTTTTGGGGTTGTTGCGGGTTGTCCTCTTACTTTAGATATTCTGAGTGCAGCATTTATAGTTTAACTTTCCAATCTAGGGTTTAATGGCTAATATCTTTCCTTAGTCCAATACTTGTCATGCTTTAGGTTTTTTGGGGCATTCTTAATGTTAGATGCGCGACATCCTTCAGATCTCATTCTGAGCCATTGAAATGAGGTTAAATGTTAGGGTTAAGCTGAATGGACTTTGAATGCTTAGTACTTGGTTTATTTCAAATAGGAATTGGTTCTAGGGTTAGGTTTATAGCTAAAACAAAGATCAGGTTTAACTGACTATAGGTCATTTACCTAATGCGAGGAAATAACTTGAGGACATTTTAATAGCCACAGTATTTATCCAAGTACAGTGACTGAGTCTTAGAGATTGCAGTTTGCCTTCACTTCAAACCATTACAGGTTAGTCATTGAACATGTCTGACCCCAACATTTTAACAAAATCCGAAAATCAAACAAAAAGCCTCACCATTTTCAAACAACGATGCTAATCATTCGTGGGATGAAAACCCATCCAGTGTTCGACCTTTAGGCAAACTATCATTTGCGGTAGCTTATTTGCGAAGTAGGAGGAACTTAGGAATATAGATTTTTTGATTCGGCATCACCTACCGTGTACGAATCACTTGTCGGCAAGTAAAGGCTGGAGCACCCGAAGCCCGCGGGAAGATGCGGCCCGCTGATTCTGTGGAAGTGGGATAAGATTCTGTGGATTTTGTTATCGGGCTTAGGGACAGGCAAACACGTGCCATATGGGTGATAGTGGATAGACTAACGAAATCGCGCATTTTCTCGATTAGCAATGATGGCCAGTTGAACCCAAGTTGGCCCGATTATATGTGGAGGAGATAGTTAGATTACATGGTGTTCCTATCGATAGTCTCGGACAAAGACCCGATTCACGTCAGTTTTCGTCCGAGTTCTGAGAATGCCATCGGGACTTCGATTACACTTTATATGACTTTCCATCCTCCCCGAGGCGATGGTGAGTCAAAGAGAACTATTCGGACACTAGAGGATATGCTTAGAGCATGCGTGATGGGTTTAAGGGAAAGTGGGATACGCATTTGCTCGATGGGTTGCCTCTGACAACGGTTATCAATCCGGTATAGGCATGGCTCCATTTGAGCATTGTATGGCGGAAGTGTCGTACTCGATATCTTTGGGATGAAGTAGGAGAGAGGAGGCCCTGATAGGCCCGAGTTAATCTGGTTACCTTAGATAAGACCGGATTGTCAGAGCAGAACTCAGGAATGGCAGAGACGAGGCAGAGAAAAGTTATGCGGACAAATCGCGGAATCTCGAGTTTAAAGTGGCGATAGAGTCTTCCTCGAGTTTCCCCTTGGAAGGTGTCCTCGGTTGGAAGATGCGGAAGAGTGGGGCCCGGATACATAGGGCCATATGAAGTTGTGCCGGAGTGGGACCCATTAGCATATAGATTAGACCTTCCTCGAGTTGTCTAAGGTTCATAATGTGTTTCATGTATCCATTGCTCCTTGAAATCATTCGGACCCTCCATGTACTTTCGAAGATCGACGGTAGAACTAAAGGATAATTTGACCTATAAAGGGCGACCAATGCGGATAGTAGATCGCGAGAGAAGCGGATTTGCGGAGATAAGGTCATTCCTTGTCAAAAAGTTTTATGGGACTCATTGGGATTAAAGGCTACATAGGTCGGAAACACGAATGCGATCCAATATCCTCGAGTTGTTTCTAGATTAAGGTATCCTCTTTATATTAGTTTTGTTCATTTCGAGAAGAAATGTTCTTGGAAGGAGAATTTGTAACACCCGTCCCCAAGAAAGTGTACGGTATGTGTCGTATGTGCACCGAGGGCTTCCTTAGTGGTAGTGCCATAATAAAAATTTTGAAAGTTGTTTAAGGTTGAAATTATAAAGTTTTCCAACGTGGAACTTTTGCAATTAAGGAAAGTGGAGGGTTGAGTATAATTAATGGAAGTTTAAATAATAATAATAAATTGCCAAAATAGTTCGAGGGGAAGTCTGAAAAATTCTCACAGATCTCGGATGGCCAAGCCAATTTGTCTTAGTTAAGTTCGTCTCGCGAAATCTAGTAACATTTCGTTAAGTCAAAGATAGTCGAATATTTTACGAATTTCTAGGCGACGGGTTTAGAGTGAAACCTGAAAACGGGATTTTAGAAAAATCTCGAAAAAATGGCAAATATTTAAAGAATATTCAATTAGGATAAATAAAATTTTTCGGGACAAAAATGGACCTGAATGAGGTAATAGAAATTATTTATCTAAATAATAATAATAATAATTAAAGAAAAATAATAATAATTATAAAAAAAGAAAATAAAAAAAGAAGATAAAAAGCAAATGGGATGAAGGAACGACGGACGGTGGCGTCGGAGAAGGCGGCAGGTTTTGTTTATATTTTATTTTCTTCTCTTAATTTTTCTGGTTCTGAGCTCGGACCATAGACGTTAAATCGAATGACAAAAATTGGTATACGCGACGAGAGCTACGCATATGTACCAATATCTTAGCCTTTTGTCAAACTTTAAAAAGGAGAAATTTTGCCTACTTGTGTTATTTTGAGCCTAAATGCTATGTAATGGCTTGAAATTTTTTTAGAGGCCGTGAAAGGTCGTAAACTTGATCCCAAAATTTTTAGGCGAGTTTAGGAATTTTAGGAATTTTGGAGACTGTGTTGTTCGGACGGTCGGGGCTGAATTTAAGATTTGTTTTGGACCAGTTTGGGTTGAAATTTGAAGTGTAGTCGAGACGAAGTCGGACGGAATTTTTAGAAATGTTTCGAGTATTTTTAGACTCTCTGTAAAGTCCCTTGAGTCAAAAGTTTGCTAAAACAGATAGTTTTTATGGGGCATTTAATGTGTATGGACATTTTGGTCAATTTCACATCATATTATCGATGTCATATCGAATGAGACTGCACGTAAAGTTTTGTTAGAATGAAGTTCGATTCGATATAAGTCATTTAAACTCGTATTATGTTTTATGGTTAAAACGTTAAAGCGAGGCATTAATAATTTGAATGAATTGTGGCGATTTGAGCATCAGGCGAGGAGATAAAGTGCTTGAGTTGAAGAAATTAGTCGAGAAAAAGGTGAGTACTCAAATCATTTTCTAAAGCGAAGTGTTTAAATTACAAGTTTGTAAAATTAACTGAAAATCTCAGTTCATAAGCATTTTTACACTCCATTGTTATACTCGATGAAAAGTTTGGTTGGTATTTAAGCAGTTTGGCCTAGTTTAGCAAAACCCCTAGATGGCACAGCTCAGTTTCCGGTCAGATGTATTTCGGATTGTGCATGGCAATGTTGTAAGAGATATTATGACTACTATATTGCTGGTGACAATTGGGGGTTAGATCTAGTATATATTTATATAGTGGGTCGCCCTCTTGCACATTCGAATTAGCATATAGTTAGCGCTGACAGTACATAGCGATGAGGTGTTGGTTAGAGGTTCCGTCAGAGCATTTTGATTCGGTTCCCATTATGCTATATAGATCTCCGCAGTGTTCAGGACCATCTTGGCCCGGGTAGTGTTAGGGTTCACCTCTTAGATGCGGGTCAGGCATCACTTCTAGAATGTTTAAAAATGGGCCACGAATTAGTTCTAGTACTTGATTCTGATGTAGCACTTTCGGATGTTAACCACCAGCCCGAAGCAGTTTTGAGCATAAATAGTTTTCGAAACGGTTTCGGCGGTAGAATTAGTTTTGAGCAGTTTTTATTGGCCCAGAAGCAGGTTTCACTTGTGAAATAGTTTTGAAGTAGTTTTCTATAGCTTCGGTTTCTCATAACGATTTACAACCATTTATGAATTTCATATTGGGAGATGAAACGTGAGGCAGATTTAGAACTTATAGTACTCAGAGCGGATTTGGCTCACGGAGTTTCTGTTTTAAAAATAATTTTTTAGGTCAAGTCTTTGAAACCGAAAGACCTTTCTAGGATCGCCCAGTCTGAAATGTTTGTGTTATGATTATATATAAGATAAGGTGTAAATTAAAATAGTAAAGTTAAAATGTGGCATTTGTAGTATATGTAAATATCTTTGTAAAATATGCATGCATGGTTTGAGAAAAATGAAGTTCACGACAAAAATTATGTTGGATTGATCTTTATTTGATGAGGACCAGAGGTCCTTTATTGTTGTAGTTGGACATTTGGAAAACATTGGGAGTATATATTGTTTTATACAGGTGATTTTGTATTTTAGGCTTGACCACCGTGCAATCGTTATCTTTATGGGATTTTAGCTAAATCTAAAGTGTGATTTTTGATAGAAAGTGAATTTATAACCCACGTTTTCCAAATCGAGTTTCAGCGGTTTAACGCTTGGCTTCGCTGGTAACTTGTTAGTCGGCGAGCTTGGCTTGGAAGTTCTTTGTGGAGTTGCGTGAATTTCTGTCAGCAGGAAGGGTCGTCATTAAGTCTCAGGCCACTGGTTTAGGGTTTTTAGGGCAACCAACATGTCCTCGGGTTTTTTTCCTCGCGTTGGGGAGGATGACCTATAGTCTATTCCCGAACCGGATCTTCATTTAGCTTTAAAACCTAAACCCTAAAATTTTTCCTTTTGAAAAAATAGCATTCTGGAAGCATTCATGTCCTAGTGAGTGAAACCATTCCTCATAAATCTACCCTATAGTAACTAATAGGAGGCAACTAATGAATCTCAGTGGATCTAGCAATAAGCATCCTTGAACCCTCTAGATTTTCAAATACATGTTAATCGAGGTACATTTAAAGATTTAAACTAGATCAGAGATAGGAACATAAATGCTCATAGCTGCACGCGTTAAAAAAAACGAGGAAGACGATTAGTTACCTCGAACCTAGCCCGACAACCCTCCTCTCTTCAAGGAGAAAAATTATCAGTAACCATCCTCTGAGTTGTGTCCTCGGAAAGTGTGTTTAGCGTGAAAGGAAAGTGAGGAAAGTGGAAGAAGCGAGAATGGGAGAGGTGCTTCTCCTATTATTTTATTAATGAGCCAAAAGTCCTTTTTTGATTACGGTGGCGGGGGACATATCTTGATTCAAGCAAGTTACAAAAATAACCAAAATCAAAAGCTAATAGAGGGGACAAAATGGGAAAAAACCAAAGTGTAACAAAAATTCTCGGCGTCAACAAACGAGTGAGCAGTGGTACGCTAGATGAATAGTGTTTGGGAGGGTGAACGGTGGCGGGGCGGGCAATTTCTCAGCGTGTGAAATTTTTCTTTGTGCTCCGTTTGTTGCATTCTGCTCATATTCCTACGGTCTCGATCTGATCTGAGTTTGACTCAAATTCGCGTGCTTAGATCGACTCAACAATTTCGGCATAAATAGCTTGCAAAAGCTCGCAAAATTGCCACAAAATCGATAGTGAATAACGGGGATCTTAATGTGTAAATTGGGTTAATTACATTGATTAGTACATAAAGAAATGCTCAAAACACGTAATAAACGAGGGTTGAAATAGCACTTTTGTCGGGCATGTCATTGCACTAGGCCGAGGCACCGTGCCCTGGGCATGTGGTGAGCTGGGCCGAGGCAGAGTGCTAGGCGTGTCGTAATCTTGTGTATTGCAGTGTGTCTGGCTAAGGGACGGTGAGCTGGCCTTCACAATGCCTCACAATTCTCTCGAACACAAGGCATACGGGGCACTCTCCCCAACTCGTATTTTATTAGCTACTAAAATATAAGACAATCTTGCAAAGGCTCCCACATCTCGGGTTGCTCTATGCTCTCTGTGGATCCAACTCACAATGAATTAACCAAGTGGGCACGCAAGCACTTTATATAGGATGCTCAAGGGCAATCCTAGTACAATTATGACTAAGAGTCCTACTCTAACTCTAGTCTTCAATCCTGCAAGCCAACGCAATCCTTCCCGCTCGAGGAGTCTGAGTGGTCAGAAACTCCATAAGCCACAAATCCCATGGGGTAGATTATACCCCACACAGGAGTCCTTCCTAGCCTAGGGTGCTCAGCCTTGGAGTCCTTCTGCTAGGAGTCCCGGCCCTTCAGAGTCACTGCCCAGGAGTAGGATCTTTCCAGTGGGAGTCCTTCTACTTTGAGTCCTTCTGCAGGACTCCTTAAATTTTGTAGAATCCTTGTTGCACGGATTAGGAAGCTTCGTGAGCTCTCTGCTATATATTACGACATTCCCACCTGTTTGATCTGTTGCCTCAAATTGCCACGCCCAGGCCCACTCTAAGCGTGGTGCGTGACGACCCTTTGTGTGCTTCAGTGGATGCCTTGCCTTCCTCGTGATGCCAGCCTCCTGCTCCGATCACTGTTTGTGCCTGTTTGGCCATGAGGCCAAGGCAGCGCCCTCATGCCGCACGGGACTCGTGTTATCTAGTCGAGGGTGACGTCATGGCCTTTAGGCCGGGCATCGTGCGTGTGTCGTGGCACTAAGATCAGCTGTTTTTAGGCATTACCGACGAGCTAAATATCTGACGCATTCATGGGGTGAGGTACCATGTTTTGAGGCCAGTGTTCAGTGGGCACCTTTCAAGCGTGTATTGTTCTCTTGGCTTGTGGGTAGTCATTGAAACGTAAGTGTGGGCAAGGCTGCATTGTGCATGACTGCATGGGGAGCGGCATTGAGTGTGGGAGGGGTGGCGTGGCGGGGCTGCCAATGGCCTGGTGGTGCCCGGGGTGCCAGAAGTGGTAACTGGTGTGCAGATTAAGCGCCTTAATGTCGACGAGAATCGACCGAGGGCATGCGTCCACTTGATCGCTTGTCGTTTCATTTCGATTTTATTCCATATGCCTTTTCCATCGGGCGAATGTGTGTTCGCGGTCGAGGGGGCTTCGGGTACCTACCTCGGGTGCGTTCGAAGACCTCTTATCGGCGGGAAAGAAAAAGGAAAGGGTAAAAGGAAAATGTGAGTGGATCGATTCGAGGGGGACGAATCGGAAGACATAATTTGAATCTCAGTGGATCGTGGCAGCGAGCGACTCTACCACTTACAATGCAGTCGTATTTAAGTCGTGCGCAGTTCTACGTCGCTTGGTCGAAATAATGCTTAAAGGCGGCCCACACGGTTTGTCCATCGCGAGGACTTGACTGAGACACGTGCCTCACGGAGACAGGCCCACTAATGAGGTGTGTCGGAGAGCCAAGGCGCAGCGTCGTTTCTAGCCCGAATTCTGACTTAGAGGCATTCAGTCGTAATCCAGCGCACGGAAGCTTCGCGCCACTAGCTTTTCAACCAAGCGCGATGACCAATTGTGAGAATCAACGGTTCCTATTGTACTAGGTTGAATTACTGACTGTGACTTGTCGTGGTAGGTAAAACTAGCCTATCTCACGTGATTAAGCCGGCTCACGTTCCCTTTGTGGTGGGTGAACAATCAACACTTGGTGGTCGCTTCACAATGATAGGAAAGAGCGATATCGAGAAGGATAAAAAAGCAGTTGCTATGAGCGGCAGTTTGCCCGCAAGCGATTATCACTGTGGTAACTTTTCACGACATAGCTTCAAATTGAAGGTGCAAGGATCGATAGGCCATGCTTTCACGGTTCGTATTCGTATTGGAAATAGGAATCAAACTAGCTTTTACCCTTTTGTTCCACACGAGATTTACGTTTCTCGTTGAGCTCATCTTAGGACACTGGGTATCTTTTAACGAGATGTGCATTCACGAAGCCCAGGCTCCGCTTTGACCGATGTCTTCAGCCGGATCGGCGCGAGCCTTGGCAGGTCAGAGGGGATGTTCCTGCCGGAGTTCACGAGATAGAGTAAAATAACGTTAAAGTAGTGGAATTTCACTTCGTAGTTTAGGTTCCCGCATCACACACCACTCAAGTGTTTTCACAATGTCGGATTTGAAGTCAGGCTTCAGCGAGGTCTTCTTTCCCCCCTTGGTCTTGCAAGCTTTGTTCCTTGGTTGTGGTTTCATTTGGATGATAAGCCGGGACGGTGGGAATCTCGTTAATCCATTCATGCGGCGTCACTAATTAGATGGCGGGCAATTATTTATAAAAAGAGAGTCATAGTTACTCCATCCAGTTGCAGCAGTTGAATTTCTTCACTTTGACATTCAGAGCATTGGGCAGAAATCACATTGTGTGAGCATCCGCAGGGATCATCGCAATGCTTTGATTTGAATAAACGGTCAGTTCCTTGTCGTACCGATTCTGAGTCCAAGCGTTTGGCCTTGGGAAGGCCCAGGGTCGTTCCAAGTCGCCCTCCGTGAGCGCAGCGGCGACCGCTCTCGCCGGTGGTACTTGGCTTCGAGCGGTCCAGATGGCCAGACGAGTTCGGGACAGGACCCCGATGCCACTGCCCTCAGGCCAATCCTTTTCCAGGAGTTCACCGGATCCATTTTGCCGACTTCCCTTGCCTATTGTTCCATCGATCGAGTGTTCACCTTAGGGCACGATGCGGTTATGAGTACGATCGGGCGTGGGAGGAACTCGATCCTTCGGATTTTCATGGGTCGTCGAGGGCGCACTGGACACCACGCGACGTGCGGTGCTCTTCCATCCGCTGGACTCTACCTCCGGCTAAGCCATTTCCAGGTTGGGCGGGCTGTTCGCCGAGAAAAGATAACTCTTCGAGGCCTCGACGGCGTCTCTTGACTCACTAGCGTTGTGCGTCGGCCGCCGATCGGTTCGAGAATATTAACGATTCCTTCGTGCTCGCGTGCATGCACTTTATCGGACGGGCTTCCCCCGTCTCTTAGGATCAACTAACCCATGTGCAAGTGCCGTTCACATAGAACCTTTCCCCTCTTCGGCCTTCAAAGTTCTCATTTGAATATTTGCTACTACCACCAAGATCCGCTGGCGGCCGCCATGGGCTCGCGCGGGTTTTGCGGTGACATGCACCCTCCTCTCATGAGGCTTGGCCCTTGCCTCGATAGTGAATTATAGGTCGCGCCGGCGCCTAATCATTTTGGGGCTAGTTGATTCGGAAGTGAGTTGTTGCACTCCTTAGCGGTTTTGACTTCCATGACCACCATCACATTGTCTTGTGTCGGTAACACCCTTTGTGAGTTCTGATTTAAGCGCGCTCGGCTTCAGTTAAATCTACGCATCGTCAGTTAACACTAAAAATGGCCCGTTTAGACTCTTGATTCCATGCTTTGGCTCGATGGAGCGGTCGTGACATCCTACCTATTTAAAGTTTCGGAATAGGTCGAGGCGTTGGGCCCAGATGCCTCCCAATCATTGGCTACCGTTAGAACTTCGCCAGCGGGCTCCGGCTATCTGAGGGAAACTTCGGAGGAACTGACTACTAAGATGGTTCGATTAGTCTTTAGCCTATACCCAGTCAGACGAGCGATTTGAGCGTGCGTATCGTACGCAAGCCTCCACGAGTTTCCTGCGGCCGCCCACTTCAGGCATAGTTCACCATCTTCCCGGGTCACGGCCAGGCATGCTTTCCTCCCAACCGCTATTAGAAGATCAAGGTCGATCGACGGTGCACCCCTGATTCGCATGCAAAGTAGGTGTATCCGGAATCAACAAAATTTGTATTCTGAGGTTCCTGCTGCGTACTTGGACCTCTTGTAGTATAGTGGTCTGAGAATTCTAGAACACGGGGATGGGTTTTCTTCGTGAGAGAAGAAGTGCAGTTGATTGAAAATGGTGTTTTCTCCTTGGATTTAAGGATTTTTGCAAAAACAGTGTGGGTGAATAGTTGCAAACTGAAAATGAATCAAAATAAAATTAGAAAGAGAGAACTTCTTGAAGTCTCGGGCCACTGGTTTAGGGTTCTAAGGCATTCCAAACATGTCTCGAGGTCTTTTCCTCGCGTTAAGGGAGAGGATGACATATAGTCATTTCACGACCAGGATCTTCCATTAGCTCTAAAACCTAATCCACTAAGTTTTTCTCCTATTAACATAGCATTTATTATCCATTTATGTTTCAAAGCAATTAAAACCATCACTAGATCTAACTGCAGGAGCTCATAAATGACAACTAACTGGGCATCAGTGGATGCATTAAGCATCCACGAGCCTTGAAAAGCTTACGAAATCACATCCGATGATTCAAACTAAGCGTGAGATCACGAAGCGTAAAAAGGCCATAAATGCTTGCAATATGAACATGAGGACAGTGTTTTTACCTTCAAACCCTCACCCAGTGGCCTTTCTCTTCAAGGATGAGGGGAGTTTAGCCGAGCATGCCTTGATTTGTCATCATCAAGGTGTGTTTGGATGGTGAAAAAGTGAAGGAAAGTGAAGGAAGAAGGAGAGAAAATCACGCAGGCGGGAGAGGAGAACAATTTCGCGCCAATTTTATTGATGGACTGATAGATTGAAAGCTGATTGATGTTACAAGCAGTGCGAGATATATAGGTGCTCGAGTACCAGGAAATTACAAAAATGTATAAAAGGGACCAAGAAGAATTACATCGAGGGCAGAATTTGGCACAAGCCCGAACAAAGCGGTCAGCAGTCAAAGCTGCGGTGCGGGGGGCAATGTTGCGAAATTTGCGGGTTGCGAAAATTGCAACCTTGCCCGATTTCTCTGATCCTTCATATCTTCTGCATTTTTGCTCCAAATCTTCTCTGGTTCGATCATGCATCTTGGAATTCAGCTCAGGTTCATCGTGTTTGAATCGGATTGAAGAATATAAGGTATTTGGCTGCAAAAACTAAAAATAGCTACAAAATGTGATTAGTAGCAAGTAGGGACCTTAATGTATCCAATCGGGTTATTTAAGTTGATTAGTACACAAAATTCTCAAAACTGCTATAAGCCCAGGGTTCAAAATAGCCTTGTTGGTGCTAATCACTCCCATTTCCGACACATTGCTAGTCCCTTAGCAATGATAAAAAAAAAAGAAAGATCATGCAGGTTATGTGTATGCAAAAGGGGACTGTCTGTTCAAAAAGTGTGTATGTAGGTTAAGTATGAAAAATTGGGACCCTGCATAAAAACCAGCTTAGGAGAAGAAATACCATGTAGGAACAAGTTTCAGAGCAGTGTCCATTCCAAGGGAGTCAACCTGAACTTCCACTAAAATCTAAGTATTTGGTTGATCAGTTTTTACCAATAAGCTACTAAGTTGCTCTCCCCCCAACCAAGCTACTGCCAATGCCCTAGACTGTTGACCATCCTAAATAAATCCGGTTCCACTCTTATTTCACACATCTTCTGTATTGTAGGATGCAATGCTGGGAACTCGACCTCACCAAAGTTCGTGTAACGAGGGGATCATTAGATGACTCCCAGCCAACTAAGGTTTAGGACATCAAGTCAAAGGATCTTTACGACCACTAACTTCAGCGGGTTTCACCAGGACTTTGAATGATTTGAGATTCAGCACCTGACTCGCTAAGCCTCACCCATCCACCCATGTAGCGAGTACTAGAGTCGATGGCTCCCAACGGTTGGTTTGGGCTGGAGCTTTAATGGTTTGTGCGTGGGCCTTGGATCGTGCTCGGGTTTCAGGTAAGCGTCGCGGCTTTTCTATTTTCTATTTTCTTTTTCTTTTTCTTTTCTTTTTCTTTTTGTATTGGAAGACTTCATCGGCCTTCTTTCATGGGGAATCTTAACCTATTATAGGTGGTCAACGAAGCTAAGGCCGGTTTTGCAAAGTAAAAGGGGGGTATGCAGCTTCTCAGCCTATTAAAGAAAGCGCGTGCCTTTGTATTGTGGTTGGTAAAAGGTGGATGAAAAAGGTTGATTGCTAGGGGACTTCTTCTAACCATCTGTAATCGTGCATTGGACTATTCTAGCATTGATGGTATCATACAGTGCTTCAACTTTTCAACTTACAGGAAAGGCAGAACCACACAAAAAAATGGGGGCAAAAAAATGATTTGCAAAAGTGTAGAAAAATGGAGTTATATGATATAGATAACGGTGTATTTCACAAAATTTTCATCTTTTTCAACATGAAGCAAACAGCAAGCCACTAAACATACAAAAAAAAAAAAAAAAATGGAGAAAACTTTCTTGAAGCGAGGTGGTACAAAGAATGAAATCGAGTAGTATAGACATCACTTCCAGCACTAACTCCTGACCAAGTATGCCATTGTCGCGATGATGGGGTGGTGGAAATTTAGTGGAGGAAGTGGTACCTGATTCGTGCCACAGTAGGGTTCCGGATCAACAATATTTATCCTAGAAGCTACTCCTCTTGCCTGTAACAAGCTCTTCTTGTTATAAGCAAACTCTAGGATCGAACATAAGGATGGGTTTTTTTTTCGTACCAAATGATTTATAGTAGGCTCAAAATGGTTAATTTGTTTTGGATTTTAGGATTTGGTGTAAAAAGTGTGTGAAGTTGATGTTGTGGAAATTGAAAATAAAACGAAATAAACTAAAATAAAGTGTAAAAAGAAATCCTTGAAGTGTTGGGCTACTAAGAGTTGGGTTGATAGGGTTACAAAGAGGTCCTCGGGTTTTCCTTTCCTCGCGTTGGGGAGGATGACCCATAGTCGATTCGATAGGATCTTCATTTAACTTTAAAAACTAAGCCTAATAAATTTTCCTTTTGATGAAAGCATTTATTTAGCATTTATGGTTCCTCCGGTGAAAATCCTATCACCTTGACCCATCTGATGACTCGTAAAGAGCTGACTAATGAATCTTAGTGGATCTAATAATAAGCATCCACTTGAACCTGAGATTACCAAGTATTGATTAATGAGGATGCATCTACGGGTGAAAATATAAGCATAACCTACCTCAGTGGCTAAGTAATTAGCAACTAATGGATATGTATCCTAAAGCTAGGCCACCTTTGAACCCTAAGAAAACTTGCCAAGTATTGGCCAAAGAAAGTACATCAAAGATCTTTAAACCTAGAGTTACAAATTTGGGAACCAAAATGTCAAAACCTGCTGCATGAAAAACAGGGGAACAAAATGCAAACCTTACTTCCCAAGCCTAGCAACCCTCTTCTTCAAGGATACGAGACCTTAGCCAAACATCCTTTGAGTTGTCATCCTCAAAGGAGTGTTTGGTTTCCTATAAAGTGAGAGAAAATGAAAAATAGAAGAAAAGCTGGGAAGAAAGCGAGCACCACGTGTTGCTTAAAATCGAAATCAAGCTTAGGTCAACGATTAATACAATTGCGTATATAGCCTTAAAATCAAGTGAATTACCAAACTAACCTAACTAAAACTATTAAGCTGTAGCGAATTTTATTTATGTAGCGAATTTTCGTATGTAGAATTCGACTTATGCGAAAATGCTATTCAACCTTGTTCATCACCATTAGCTCTTGTTCAATTGCTCCCCTAGCTGCTTTACTATTCACATTTGCCTTATTCCATTTCTTCCTGCTTTGATATTCTTCATTCCTGGCTTGCTGAAATTGATAGAAAACCATATGAAATTGATGGAAATCAACCCAACTTTGTTATGATTGGATTGACATGACGATTTGGCTTCCAATTCCTGCAAAAACTACAAAAAACGACGAAATGCGATCAAAGTACAATAGGGACGAACATGTCAATTGGGTTAATTATAACAATTAGTACAAAAGTGCTCAAAACCTATGAAAAATAGGGTTGAAAATAGCACTTTTTGGGCACTAATCAGTACTCCTCGATCGATGGTGTGAAGATTCGTCCTTAGCTGGACGGTGAGGTGCCTGCCGTGGTGTGGCTGTGCCGGTACATCCGGGAGCTACGGGGGGGGGTAGGTGAGAAGACATGGACAGTGTGGCCTTTAGTGACCATTAATTGGATGAACTGAAAAAATACTGAAATTTATGCCGCGTGCGTGAAAGCGGAGAGTTGCGATAACAGGAAGATGAGAGCAGTGTTGCGAAATTTAGAGTTCAAATTTCTCAGCACAGAGAATCTAAGGCAAGAATTGACTCTCTAACCTTTGGAACACACAGTAACAACACAACACCAAAAATTATGAGAAGATAATCTTGAAAATAAGAAAATTTTAAAAAATTTAAGGATATTAAGAAAACTTCTAATTAAAACTTAAAATAATGTAAAGCAAAAATTCCATCAAAAGTGAGTGGGTTCGAGTTCTGCGGGAACCACTCCAGTGTGTTGCAGAGGTTTCATGGGGGTCGGGAGGAGCTCCTCCATTGCTTGCGGTGAGGTGTCTTTGCGGGTTGAGTTCGGCTCTGCTCCTTTGTGTTAGCATCTTTGCTCACGGTAGTCTTGGTGGGATGATCGATGCGGGAGAATTAGCTAATGGAGTTGATTCTTCATTAACTGCTTCTTTGTTCTTTGTTAATTCTTCCTGCAGTTTTTAGCAGCGTGCTTTCCTACACAATGCCGCTCAGGCGAACTTCTTAATTTCTACTCCTCGTCTCTAACTTGACTTATGCTTGTTGCTTTCAGTGAAAATGATTGAGCTCCGGTGTCATGTTCTTAGAAGGTGGTTGCATGACTCCATTCAGGCGGGTTGATTATTGATTAGTGCCCAAAAGTGTTATTTTGAACCTATTTATTATAGGTTTTGAGTGCTTTGTGTACTAATCGATGCAATTAACTTGGAATTTGCACATTAAAGTCCATGTTATTCTCTTGATCGCATTTTGTGGTAAATTTTGTAGTTTTTGCAAGCTATTTATCTGAAATTCTTTGAGAGTCGATCAAAGCGAAGAATTCGAGTCAAACTGGCATTGCGGTCGAGGAGACGGAAAGGAAGGAAGCGAAAATGGAAGAAAATTGGAGCATTGTGAAATTGGCTTCCTACGACGCATTCATCCTTTGCCCTTTGTTCATGCCTCCTGCTAGCCTATTTGCTGTTTTACGTGTTCCCTTACGGTTTTCTTCCAAAATTGTCCCTTGTAATAGCTTTTAGTTTTGTTTTTTTTTGTAATTTGGTAAAGGAACTTTGACTACAAAATCCCCAAGCCAAAAACTCGAAATAAATTAATCAATAAATTTTGGAGGGCATAAGCTTTCAACCCGTTTTCTCTCCAGTTTTTCCCGCTTTTCTTCTTTCCCTCCATTTTCTCTCATTTTCGTCACTTTAAGGCGTGAAACACCCTCGGGAATGATAACTCGGAGGATGGCTTGGCTAAAACCCTTTTCCTTGGAGTGGGAGGCCAGCAGGCGAGGATCGAAGGCAACTGAGGGTTTTTCCATGTTTTAACGGAGGTATTTTCCACCATTTATGGTTTCAGTCGAACGTAGGCTTTAATCCCTTCGGTTGCTTTGAATGAGCAATATTTGATAAGCTTTTGGGTTCCTTGGATTCTTATCGTTAGATCCATTGACACCCGTTAGTTACCATCTATGGGTTATTGAAGGGCGATTCAAGGATATTTTTATTTTCTTCAAATTTTAGGTTTGATCCCTTCGGATCTTTATGCTTGACCAATACTTAAAGTAAGCTTGGGAGTTCATTTAATATACTTATTGTTAGATATAGTGACATTCATTAGTTATCATTTATTAGCTATTGGAAAGTGAATCAAGGTGATGTTATTCATTGTTCGAGACCATCAGTGTGCGGCAAATGCCAATTTTTCAAAGATAATTATTTAGGGTCAGTTTTTACAGTTAAATGAAGAACCGGTTTGGGAGATGACTATAGGTCATCCTCCCAGCGAAAGAAGAACGGAGAACCTCGGTTGCCCCAAAGACCCCCGGCCGTGACCTAACACCCTGAGGAATTCTATTTACATTTTTAATTATTTTATTTATAATAAAATCACGACTCCACATTTGCAAGCAAAATCCAAATTAGATTCACAGTTTTAATATCACTTGTAAATCATTTATGCGAAGAAAAGCCCATCTTGTGTTTTGACCTAGAGCCACTATATTGCGAGTGGCTTTGCTCACAGCCAGTAGGAACCTAGGTTATAAATATTGTTGATTCTAAGTACACCCTCTTTGTGTACGAATCGGAAATAGGCGCGTCAGTCGGGGATGGTGCCTAAGTGCATTTGTGTGAGTTGTGGAACATGTGATCCTAAATCCACAAGTATTGGTGAATTTCTTTTATATTACTGTCAATTTTTTTTTTTTATTTCAATTCACTATGAAAAAAAAAAAAAGAGTTGCTGCAGGATTTTTTCTTGTTTGGTGTTGTCTTGGGTTGCTGATGAGTGCCTAAAACACTCATATTATACTCGCGTCAGTCTTCCATTTTTAACATTTATTTTAAAGTAATTTATAGTTTTGTGATAGAATGCGATTTGATGTACGTTGTGAATGCGGGAGCATTGGGGCGAAAAGAAGCGGCGGCGGGAAGCGGATTTTTGGAGGCGAATGGGAACAAAGCGATGAAGTATGCGTCGCGTCGCGCGTCCCACGTCGCGGCGTCTCTGTCGCGGCGTCTCCGCGTCGTGGCGCGCCACGCTCGCGACGTCTCCGCGTCGCGGCGTCAGCTTCAGATTTGCACCTTGTCATTTAAAAATCTGAATGATTCGAGAAAAGGGGGTGTCGGGAGCGTGCGAAGAAAGGCCGCAATTCGGAGCACCGATGACACGGACTTCGAGGAAGTGCGGGTTTATTGCCTTTGATTGTTTGGATATTTTCGGATAGGAGGAATGATGTTTTTACTACTAAACATTTTCTTAACTTTCATTCTGTGGTGTTAGATCTATTTCTAGGTTATATTGAGTGTAATCATATGTTCATGGATTAAGTTTGAAACTTTATATTATTTAGTTATTTCTCAATATGGTATGGCCCCATTCTATGCCTATATTTAATCGTATGTTGATGTCGGCTAACATTGGCATAATTACCACTTTGGAATCAAAGGTCGAGATGAGGAATGATCGGGGATGCAGGTAAATAGACTTCATTTGATTCGGTAAATAGAGATATTCAGGAACTTTGAAGGTGTAGTGGGGTTAGGACATTAATGCATTTGAATGCGGGATCGGGATAGAGATATGCAGATTCTATTCGCGAGGAATAGGCGGATATACCTCGAGAGAGGATACCTTGTAGAAAAGATCACCTCGCCATTGACATATTATAAATATCTTTTGGAATAATAACATATTTAGAAGATTAATCCATTGAGCGTGACGAGAGGAGATATAACCACAGGCTTAAAACTAATACTTTAATTGAATCGATAGTTTAGGTAATCTTTACATATTTGAATTCTCTCTAGAGTCATCTTTCGGATATTATCTAAAAGCGAACCTTTGTAGTCAATACACATCTTTGTGGATCGATATCTGTACCACGAGTACACTATACTACTTGGGGCGACGCGTGCACTTGCGCATATAGGCGTATATTTTATACACCGCGTTTTCCGCCTGTCAAGTTTTTGGCGCCGTTGCCGGGGACAGGATTGAATTGATATAGAGAATTAAGCAAATAGATATTACTTTGAAATTTTCTTTACTTTTGTTTATTTTACAAGTCTTTGGTAATTTTGGTTTGTTGGCTCGTGTGTTATTGCGGTATAGGTTTCGGTAAGTACATGCGACATCGAGATCAAAATAGCAACACTGTTTGATCGGCCCAGGAAAGGAGCTTACGCACATATTCTTGAACGGATAGCAGGCAGTTAGAAATCCAATAGTCGCGGAAAACGCGAAGAGCAAGATCTTGGCATTGAGCGGTAGCGATTACGAAGAGGCGGGTGGGAATCACGGAAGGAATCAAGCACGGGCGTTTATACGGCCCGATGACCCTTTCATGCTATTAGATGAGTTCGTATTACCACCAACTGTTGTTCAGACAGCTATCAGACGGCCACCTATTCAAGAAAACAATTTCGAATTGAAGTCAGTCACAGTACAGATGCTTCAGAATATCTTATTCCATGGACTACCCCGCGGGCGAACATGCATTTATTGCTTCCTCGAGAAGTTTGCGATACTATCAAATACAACGGAGTTACTGAAGAAGCTCTCAGGTTACGGTTGTTCCCACTTTCACTTGGGGATAGGGCCAAACACTGGCTAACCAGTCAACCACCAGATTCCATTACTACATGGAATGATTTGGTGCAAAAATTTCTGACCAAGTTCTTCCATAGTCGAAAGTGCCTGGCCCAGTGCGAGAAATCAATGTTTGGACAACGAAGGAGAACTGTGAGAGGCATGGAATGACTACGAATTATTGCGGAAGTGCCCACACCACCGCTGACCAGATGGATGCAAGTTCACACCTTCTATAATGGTCGAAATGCAACTTGAACAATGATTGATGCTTGGTGGAGGAGCAACGGTGATGAAGAAAACCACAGAGACCCGAGCTTATGAAATCTTAGAAGATGTCGCGAACTGACACTAATCGATGGCCTAGAATGAGCTACACCCGTTAAGCACGATTGGGTGGCGCGAATAACGAGGTCCTCAACAATCTTTGGTGAATTATGTGGCCTGGTGACTAAACGGTTAAATAGGCGACAAGGAGCCGCCAAGCCTTAATCGAGCTTGACCATGGGAGTTATGTGAATTAATGGTGGGCCGTATCAAACACGGAATGTCGGTCGGGGAAACCCTACAATAGAAAGCGAAGCCAGTCACGTGTCCGGGTTTAATCGGGAATCAATCCTGACAAGACCAGTATGGAAGCAGTTATCCAGTCGAATCGGGGCGAGGTGGGCATGCTTGATTAGAACGGAATAGTCGGAAAAATCGAGGATATGGGTGGCGGAATAATCGAGAACAATATGCCATCGAATCGAAATAGTGAATAGCCTGCGAGAAAAAATTGGATTTAGAACAAGCCCTTGCACAGATGTTAACTTCCACTCTGCCTTTATAGGCAACCGAAGGCGATGCGGCCAGGCGGCCTAGTTGAGTGTCAAGCGGCAATTTGAGAAGTTTGGAACCTGGAGAATGGAGCCCAAATAGCCAAATTCTTGACGGAGAAAGACCTTGGGTTCTTTACCAAGCAATTCGAGTAAACCCTAAGGAGAAGGGAATCTTGTAAGGCCATCACTCCCAGGAGTGGAAAAAGAGTTGGAAGCCCCGAATAGAAACTAGTGGTAAGAGGGTGAAAATTGAACAAGACCAAAGCATCCCGAAGGCCAGGATGAAAAATGGCGACCCACAGGGAGTTATGAGGGCGGCGAGGATATTAAAGCGGGGAAGAAGCCAGAGGCAGGTAAAAACAAATGAACACGTCACGCAATCACTGTATCCTCGGAGGGTTGAAGAAGGTAAAGTTAAGAGAAGCAATTTGCAAGTTTCTTGACATCTTGAAGAAGCTCTGTGTTAATATACCCTTTTGGAGCCTTTGGAGAACATCTTACAGAGTTATGTGAAATTCATGAAAAAGATCTTGGCGAGTAAGAAGAAGTTGGAGAATATGGGACCATCTACTTGGCGAGGAATGCGGTGCCATCCTGCAAAGAAACTACAATTCTAGTCCACAGGAGTAGCTTTGCTATACCATTCTCCATAGGGAACCGGGTATCTGGAAAAGCCCTATGTGGCAGGGCCAGCATGACAGTCTGCTTTTCGATGTTTAAAGGCCAGTGGAGGAGCAAATGCGACTCTGATCGACACAGCTTGCGGACGGGTCATACCAACATCCTCGTGGTATGTCGAAAATGTCCTTGTAAAGTTGGTAAAATTCGTCCTGCAGCGGACTTTTGACTCATTCTTGACATGGAGGAAAGCTGACTCAGTTCCCGTCATACTTGGTAGACCCTTCTTGGCCCTGGGAAAAGCTCGAATCAATGTGCGAGAAGTGAGCTCAGGTGAGAGTCGAGGAGACGAGATCACTTTCCATGTATTCCGACCTATGAAGCATCCGGATAATGACCCAAATGAAGATATCCGGGAACCTCACTGCCGGAGATGTTGCAGTCACGAAAAACTTAGGATAAACTGTAGTACGCCTGAAGAGACAGAAGAGCGTGGGTGTGAGCAGGAGAGAATATTTCATCCACAGCCAGGCATGGGGTGTAGGCATTATGGGGATGCGTCAAGCATTCCCCGAGTTCTGTTCTGCCTGGCGCACATTGAGATTGAGCCGTCGAGTAGCGACGCGTGGCAGCGCTTCTTAGGGAATGACAGAGTGTTTCTTCGCTTTTCCTTTTCTTAGTTCCAGATTTCTATTGTTTATTTTCCATGATATAGGGTTCTAGCTTTCTGTAATCTGTGTTTCCACTTGTTTGTTTCATTTGGACCGGAAGTGAATGCGGCTAGTGGGAAGATTAGATTCGAAGGTTAGGCCTGAGTCCATAAAGTCACAAATGCAGTGGAGAGGGTTGTCTGATCAAGAGATCATCGATATTACCCCGAATTATCGAGTTCATAGATTCTCGTCACGTCGCGGCGTGGGATTTCACGTCGGCAGCGTCATTTTCTATCTTTCACATCACGCGTCGCGGCGGTGGGATTTCACGTCGCGGCGTCATTTTCTGTGCTCGTCGCGTGCTTAGCGTGGACCTCCGTCAGCGTCATTTTCTATGTATATACGTCGCGTCGTGCGTGGGATTTAACGTCATGACGTCCGGTTTATGTCTGCGTCACGTCGGCGGCGTGGGATTCCAACGTCGCGGCGTGGTTAAATCCGCTCTGCGTCGCGTCGGCGTTGCCTCCTAGCGTCGTGGCGTCGCTTGAGTGAGGCTCTGCGTCGCGTCGCGGCGTGACCCGCTGCGTCGCGGCGTGCCTGGTTTAAAAATGAAAATTGTTCATTTTGGCCCTTCACCTTCACACACCTCTCCCACTTTGAAACCCTAGCACCCTCGCGCACCATCAGGTGCCACCTTCTTAGGAGCTCCTTTCGCCTGGTGGGAGACCCACCCCCTTCTCCTGGAGCCATAGTGTACCTCTTTGAGTCACCCTCTTGGTAGGTTTTGGTCGTAGTGGCATTTCACCTTTGTGTGCTGGTCACAGCTTGGAGTGGAGTAGACCCTTTGTCCTCTACAGTGGTCTAGAGGTCTTAAGTACTTTCGGTTCGGGTCGGCTAGGTTACCTTAGGGTCTCTGTGAGTCTGCATTAGGATTTTCGAGTCATTAGGTAGTTATTTAGTTCGATTTTTTTTGTAAAGCACATTAGGTGTTCGTTTTTTGTCTAGGTCAGTAGTGATCTTTAGTTGGTTTTGTCTGCACCGCGCTCGATGTGCGGAAAGAGGCAAGTGTAGGCAGTCGGACCCGGTGAGGACCCGACTCCATTCGATGCCTCGCGGTTTGTGGTCAGTGCCGGTGATGCGATTTGGCATCATTTGCAAAAGCCAGATCCTTAAATCGAAGGAAGAGGGTTTCACGCCCCAGATGACCTTCATGAGACAATTGCGGCTGGGGATGGCGTGCCTTGTGCGGCTACCTCGTCGGCGGCCCGATGAGTGTGGTGCAGCGAGTTCTCACGCCCGATCGCCTCCGTGTTTTGAAGAGAGTCGAGTGCGGGCGTATTGATGACTTGAGTGCGGTCGATCAATAGTTATTCTGATGCAGAGCATGTCCCTTCGGGCCGTTGATCGACTCACTTGAGCACCTGACTGCAGTTATACGCGTATTGACCAATGGTCGGGGTGAGTGGAGGAATCAGCTAGTGCGGGTCATGCGGTGATTCAAGGCGAGCATTTGGCCTTCATCTAGTCTGGCACCGCTTCATCCGCGTCGGCGTCTCATTAGGCGGCGAGCGTGTGTGAAATGGCGCGGCGGGCGATGCTGACTATGCCATCTTACGGTATACCCGCCGATGTGGGCGGGTTGCTATCGAGGATGCCATCCTCATGCTTAGGGATGCAAAGATGAACGTGACACCCCTTCACGATCTTTGGCTTGTCTGAACAAGCGGGGTGCCTGGGCGACAACGATACTTGGCTTCACCCGATCGAAGCCATATGCAGCGGGACACACCTGGTGTCACCATGACTGAGACCTACGATTGAGTCATGAGCCCTCTCGGACGAGGGCGGAGCTTTATGTGGGCTCGTTATGGATCACTGGCGTCGGGGGGAGACATTGGCTGTCCTCGTCGGCCACCTCGCACCGCAGCGGCCTCGGGCGCGGCTCCTCGGTCCTTCCCGGACTGCAGAGGACCGGTGCTCTCCTCAGCTGACGCTTTGGCGCATTCACGGGATGAGACCGGGTGCCGCGATCCTCGTCTCACAAGTTTGGAGGCCCCTCCGTGCGAATATCTGTACGTTCTTGGCGACTGGGCCCGATTTTCACCTTGGCCGGTGGTCTTGCACGGGCGTCATGACTCCTTGCTTTTCATGCGGCCTCCACCACCTGCAGCGGTGATCACGAGGAGTTCCTTTCACCTCTACTATTTATTTCTTGCGGGTGAGGACCGCAGTTATTTTATTTGGGGGGTGTGTGTGATCGTGTTTTATTTTGTTTAGTTATGTTTTGTTTTTAGTGTTTTTATTGGTGATCGTGTTTTATTTTGTTTAGCATAGTTGTGTTTCTAATTAGTTCATGTTTAGTCCAGCTTATCTGAGTCATGTGTAGTTCGTTTGCGTTTGTGTTAGGTCAATCTTATATGTAATAATTGCGTGTTTGTGTGCCATGTAAAAATTGAGGATCACTTTTGGGTGGTCCACGATTAACATGAATGTTCGAATGCATATAATTTTGATGCTCGGTAATTAGGTTGAATAGATGGAAAAGGGTTATTAGACCAATCTGGTAGTCAAGACACTAGTTCTCGAGAACTATCACATACACACTAATGACCTTGAGCATGCATAGGTGCGAGACCCGACCCTTGTAGTTCGACTAACTTTTGGGAGACTCGAACCATTTAAGTGATGGGACACTTTCAATAAAAAGAGGATTGCCATCGAAGCCCGAGCAAAAGAGAAAATACAAAAACAATAGAAAAGTGAAAAAGAAAAGACAAATGACAAAATGGGTATACGCATAAGAATAGCGAGATCATCCAATCGGAATCGATTTACAGTCTGAAGAAGAATTTGTCAAAGCTAATGCCACTAGGCATTGTTGCAGAGTCGTGACTTCCTTGCCGCTACATGGGGTGAGAAGATGGATCATTCACGCAACCTAGGGCCTCGAGTTTGGTTGAGTGTTAGGAATTGAGATTTGAAGGGAACTTAATGCACAGTGCCCGTAACCAGGCGGTGGGGAGTCACGATGGATCACATTCTGAACCTTTCATTAAAACTTATTGGCACTAGGTTTCTTCCATTTATTTTGAGTGCGTAGGAAGTTTCTGGGCATTAGGTCATGAATAAAATGGTGCGTTCCTATCCTTTTCTAGTTAGTTTCTTCCAAATAGGTGAGTTGAGCTCAAGTTTGGGGGTGTCGGAACCTAGGCATATGCTGGAGGTCATTCATTATAAGCACATAGGGGTTTTGGGAAAGGCTATTGAATATCATGGGATTTGATGCACTAGTCACTTCTACCTATTTAATAAATTTTACGAAGTCAAATATACGTATGCATTTGTGAACTTTGAGCAACACGGTGGTGTGAGAGTCGTTGATTTGATCCTGATTTTTTCGGCATATGCAACACTTGTCTTAGTATTAGTTGCATTAGGTTGTGTGTGTGTCTGTTGAGTCGGTTCTTGCTTGAATGAAGCAAAAACTAGTTTAAGTGTGATGAGTGCCTAAAACACTCGCATATTATACTCGCGTCAGTCTTCCATTTTCCTGTTTATTTTAGAGTAATTTTATAGTTTTGTGACTAGAATGCGATTTGATATGCATTGTGAATGCATGAGCATTGATGACGACCGACGATTTTGGGCAAATGGGAACAAGCGATGAAGTATCTGTGCGTGCGATGTCCCCACGTCGCGGCGTCTCAGCGTCAGCGACGTCATTCAGATCGCATACATCATTTAAAGTGCAGATGATTCGAGAAGGGGAGTGCTCCGAGGGCGTGCGAAGAAGACGCGAATTCAGGCACCGGTGACCACCGGACTTCGAGGAGTGCGGTTTAATTGCCTTTGATTGTTTGGATATTTTCGGATAGGAGAATGATGTTTTTACTACTAAACATTTTCTTAACTTCATTCATGGTGTTAGATCTATTTCTAGGGTTATATTGAACCTTGTCATATGTTCATGGATTAAAGTTTGAAACTTTATATTATTAGTTATTTCTCAATATGTTGTAACTATTCTAGCACCTATGATTTAATCGTATGTTGATGTCGCCCAGCAGCATAATTTGCTGGAATCGAGATTCGAGAGATGAGGGTATTCGGGATCTGGGTAAGTAGACCGAGTTGATTCGGTAAAAATAGAATACCAGAACTGAAGGTGTAATTGGGGTTAGGACATTATGCATTTCGGAATGCGGAGTCGAGGTCAAGAGGAATATACCGATTCTATTCGCCTGAGATCTGAGCGGATATACTTGAGAGAGGATACCTTGTAGAAAAGATCACCTCGCCGTTGACATATTGTAAATATCTTGAATAATAACATATTTAGAAGATTAATCCATTAGGCGTGTGAGGGGAGATATAACCTAGGCTTAAAACCAATATTTAGTGAATCAATAGTTTAGGTAATCTTTACATATTTGAATTCTCTCCACAAGTGCGTCTTTCGGATATTATCTAAGCGAAAACCTTTGTAGTGGTACACATGTTTGTGGATCGATATCTCGCACTTTCTGAGTATAGCTATACTGCCCAGGCGACCGCGTGCGCGCGCATATGAGGCGTATATTTTTATAGCAGTTTTCTTTGTCCAGTTGCCTGTTCTTCTTTGCGAGGAACACGTTCGGTGGATTAGAAATCGAAGGCGACTGGTCAAACTCGATCTCCCACAAAACTACAGGTGAGCTTGAATTGTGATAAAATGGAACACATAGGAGAGTAGTACGGTCGATACCTTGTGGAGAGAAACCACTGAAGCATACATGTCGTGAGGGATTACGGGAACCTTCACGTAGCGGTGGCATGACTGTGAGAGAAATCGAGCCGGTAGCAGATTACATGAGGAATATAGAGACCCGATGGGCCAGGAGTACCCTCTACGAGTGTTACTGACATGTACCTCTTCCATCCACACTATGCCTCTTTGTCTGCGACCTCGGCTACCACGGTAATCTCCTAATTGAGCAGCGATTACAGACCTTACCAGCGGTGGGTGATGTTGTAGAAGGCGGAAAAATTCGATTCAGTTAAGTCAAGAATTTGTCTTTGTGGAAAGCTCTACGAACAAAAGATTAGATGTACTTGATGACCTTGAGAAAAAATTGACATCATCAGTGATGACACCAGGCTCACCATTCGGCATAGTCCTTCAGAGGAGAGAGCCTAGAGGAAGTGGTGTTGACCAGAGGAATGATCTTTTTTGGGGAACCGTGGAAGCTCTAAAGAGTGCAGCGAGAGCGGGGAGGTAGGAAAGACGAAGGGAAGAGCCCCGAAGAACCTATCCTTTCAACCAATCCCCGTGAATTTGAATCCAGTGCCTTGCTTGACCCCCGAAATAGCCCAGCTGCTAGTGTACATCGCCCGCGCACCTAATGAGCTCAAACTGCGGCACACTGCTCCCAAAGCTCATGCCGGTCCATCATGCTTGCAAAATATCGGGAAGTTAGTGGCCTTTGTTAGAGCCTTTGCCACTACAAAGACCTGGCAATTGCCCGCGTTGCATGGCACCGGTTGATGGATTCGGTCTTTGGATTCGGATTTAAGACACTCGAACCGGCATTTCTAAGCTCCGCCCGGATTCAGCAACCTCAAAGGCTTAAGGAATTGGTTTTGGGGGGCTTGATCTCCCCACTTTTGTTTTAATTTTTCTTGTTTTATTTCATTTTTATTTTATTTTATTTGGATTTCTATAATTTTTCTTTTAGATTTTCACCCAATTTTTTAAGTTAATCTTTGTTCTAGCTTGTTTTCACTTTTGCGAATTTTCTAAATTTTTCTTGTATTAATTTTTGCGAGTTCCTAATGAAAATTGCAGGCGGGAATGAAGATCAAGAACATCTGAGAGAAGCGGGGAAATTTCGCAATTATAGCGAAATTTTCGCTATGTACAAAAATTTCGCTACATAGCGAGAAGGTCGCTATCTTAGCGAAAATGTGTGCGGATGGTCCTGACATAAGACAAAATGAGGAGCATTAAGTGAAAGTTTAAAAAAAAGTATATTTTTATTTTTATAAAAAAGAAAAAAATCGTCTCTCACACAAAAATATTAAAAAAAAAAATTTTTGTTTATTTTATTTTATTTTATTATTTATATTTTTATTTATAAAAATTTTTTTTTTTATTTTTATTATTATTATTATTATTTTTATTAATTATTTTATTTCTTTTAAAAAAAAAAATATTTTCTCTATATTATGAAATTTTCTCAAAAATAGCGAAATTTTCACAAAAATAGCGAAATTTTTCTGTGCAAATTAGGCTACATACTGAAAAAATTCGTATGCTAGCGAAATTTTCGCTACTCCCCCTGATTTGCCTCCTGATTTTGTTTCGCGATAACTTTTTTTAATCGACTACTGTTTTAGAGGCGTTCTTGAAAGTGGATTGAAGAAGCAGAGGTGTAGAATCCAAAAATAACTAGAAATAACACTTTTGAAATTTTATAAAAGTGAGAGAAATTTTTTCAAAAATGCTCAACTGGTCACTTTTTTCTCTCTTTTCTTCTTCTAACTTGTTCATTTGAAGCCACAGCGAAGGAGTGAATAAAGGTGTCGATAGAAAGCTTCGCGAAGTCTCTATTCAGCAAAAATCACATATCATCAGGAGAAACACTTCCTTCCTAACCAATCCGAGCCCCATTGCGAACAATGAGACATTTGGTTGGGGGAGAGTTAGCGAAGAGTAAGCTTTACATTATGTTTTACTATTTTAGAGGCGAAGCCCGTTTGTGATGTTCGATGGCTTGCTGATTTCTTTTTTGTGAAGATGTTATACTATACAACTTATTTGTTTCAAAGCGCAATTTTTGTGTTACGCACAGCTTGTAGTTTGAAGTGAAACTTTGTCGATTCTATTGATGTTATATTGGTTCCATGCCTAGGTGGTGGATAATTATTTGAATTCTTGTTGCTTTCCAACCATTTTTCTTCCTTTAGCTAACACATTGTGCACATTAGGTTTCCATGATAACTGTTCCTTTAGCCTCCTAAGCCTTGCAATAACTTACCCTAGTTTTGTTGACTACTTTAATAGGTTAAGGATACGTGAAAGAGGCGATGTATCTTCGAAATAAAAAGAAGTGAGAAAGAAAAAAAAAAGAAGAAAAATTGCAGCACTTTTCCCTGAAACTCGAGCACGGTCCGAGGGGTATATAGCAAAAGCCTTTAAAGCCCGGTGCCCTAAGCCAACTGGTTGGGAGCCACCGACTTAGTGCTCGCTACATGGGTGGATGGGTAAAGTTTAGCAAGTTGTAGGTGCTGAAGTTTCGAAATCATTCGGATCAGAGTGTAACACGAGGAGTTAGTGGTCGAGAAGAGATCCTCTGACTTAGTGCCTAAACCTTGGTGGTTGGGAGTCATTGGTAGATCCCGTTACATAGACTTTGATGAGGTCGAGTTCCTCGACATTGCACCACCTAACACCAAAGTTGTGGAATAAGAGTGGATCACGATCTATTTGGGTTGGTTAGCATCTTTGGAGTCGGTAGTAATGTAGCTAGTTTGGGGAGAGTGCGGTTTGGCGGTTTATTGTTGAGGCGATCAAATAAACACTTAGATTTTGGTGGAAGTTTCTGGTTGATTCCACCGAGATGGAGCTCTTTTGATACTCAATTTTGTATGGCATTCATTCTCTCAAGATAGTTATTGGGCAAGGCTTTGCTGATTCTTACTTAGGGTTAGGCATTACTTATTCACAACCTTTTTGAAACAACATTTTTGTGAATATGATTTTGATTTTGTTTAGTATGCTCTCTCTTTCTTTCTTTCTTTCATTGCTAAGGGACTAGCAATGTGTAGGTTGGGGGGTGTGATTAGTGCCCAAAGTTACTATTTTGAACCACATTTATTATAGGTTTGAGTCTTTTTTATTATTACTAATCATTCTAATAACTACGATTTGCACATTAAGGTCCACTGTTATTCTCTTGATCGCATTTTGTGGCAAATTTTCGAATTTTGCAAAAGCTATTTATCTTTGAAATTGCTGGTCGATCAAGCACGAAGATTCGGAGTCAAACTCGGCATTGCGGATCGGGACGAAGAAAGAAAGGCGAAGAAAATGAGAGAAAATTGGAGCATTGCGAAATTGTCTTCCTACGACCTTCAGGCATCCACGCCCTTTATTCATGCCTCCACACACTGCTCCTGCTACCCGTTTTTGCATTTTGTTCCCTTTTTGGTTTTCTTCCAAAATTGTCCCTTGTAATAGCTTTTAGTTTTGGTTTTTTTTGTAATTTGGTAAAGGGGCTTTGACTACAAAATCCCCAAGCCAAAAACTCGAAATAAATTAATCAATAAATTTTGGAGGGCATAAGCTTTCAACCCGTTTTCTCTCCAGTTTTTCCCGCTTTTCTTCTTTCTCTCAATTTTCTCTCATTTTCTCGTCACTTTCTAGGCAGCCAAACACCCTCTGAGGATGACAACTCGGAGGATGAGCGAATAAAACCCTTTTTCCTTGGAGTGGGAGGCCAGCTGGCGGGGATGAAGGCAATTGAGGTTTTCCATGTTTTGGAGGTATTTTCACCATTTATGGTTTCGGTCGAGCGTAGGCTTTAATCGCCGGTTCTTTGAATGATCAATATTTGATAAACTTTTGGGTTCCTTGGATGCTTATCATTAGATCCATTGACACAGATTAGTTACCATCTATGGGTTATTGAAGAGGCGATTCAAGGATATTTTATTTTCTCCAAATTTTAGGTTTGATCGCCGGATCTTTGTAAAAGCGGCCAATACTTGGTAAGCTTTAGGGTTCATTGTATACTTATTGTTAGATACAGTGACATTCATTAGTTATCATTTACTAGCTGTTGGAAAGTGAATCAAGGTGATATTATTCACTGTTCGAGACCATAAGTGGGAGGCAAATGCCAAATTTTCAAAGATAATTATTTAGGGTCAGTTTTTATAGTTAAATGAAGAATCGGTTTGGGAGATGACTGTAGGTCATCCTCCCCAGCCTTGAGAAAGGACCTGGAGAACCTTAGTTGCTGACTGATGACCTAACACTCTGAAGATTACATTTTGTTTTTAATTATTATTTTATTTTTAATCGAAAATCACCCGACTCCTGTTTTTACCAAAACCCCAAAATCCAAAATTGAATTCACCGGTTTAATATCCTTTGTAAATCATTTTATGCAGAAGAAAACCCATCCACGTATTCGGCCTTAGAGCCACTATCTTTGCGTGGCTTTACTCACGGCCGGTAGAACTAAATTTATAAATATTGTTGATTCTAAGTACACCTCATGTGGCACGAATCAATTATGGCATTAGATGTGGCCAAAATGGCCTCCAAATATGATGGGCACTTGAAGGTTTAGTACTCTGCCCTTGGCGCTATGTCAAGAACAACCCGAAGTCATAGGATAGTAGAATTTGTCTACCTTCACTAAGACATCCTCAATTATTCCTTTGGTATTTTCGATCGATCATTAAGGATGATTGATGTTAGTAGGCCGGCTCCCTGAGACCCTAGCTGCCTGCTTGAGTATGGCAATAGGTTAACCTTGCCTCCCCGGATCCGGCATTGCCTTGTCTGTACGGTCCCTGTGTTGAGGCGAGATGGTGGGGATCACGGATCTTTGTATTTGATTCGTGCCCTGCAGTAGGGTGATCGGGTCAACAAAATTTGTATCCTATATTCCTCCCTCTTATCGTAGTCGAGCTATTAATATAGCGCGGTCTGGGTCGAACACGGGGGATGGGTTTCATCCACAAATGATTTGTATCATGATTCAAAAATGGTGAGACTTTTGTTTGGATTTTCATTAAAGTGTGGAGTTGGTGTCAACTGGGCTTAAGCTGAAATGGCTTAAAATGGGAGTGTGAAATGGTGACCTTGAAGGCTTGGGTCACTAGCTTGATAAAATGGGGTTATTAAGGTGTCCTTGGGTCATTTCCTCGCATTAGGGGAAATTACATATAGTCATAACCAAAACCGGATCTTTGTTTAGCTTTAAAAACTAACCTTTAAAACACTCCTATTTGAGTTAAAACAAATACTAAGCATTTAATGTTCCAATAGTTTGAAAACATAGCATTTAACCTCATTTCAATGGCTTGTAAATGACATCTAAAGAATGTCAGTGCATCTACCATTAAGAATGCATTGAACCCTAAAGCATGACAAGTATTGACCAAAAGAAACACATTAAATGGCATTAAACCCTAGTTTAGGAAGTTTGGAACAATAAATGCAGTACCTGTTCCATTTAAAACATGAGGACAACGCCCAAACCACGATAACCAAGCTGTAACCCTCCTCTTCAAGGCTTTGAGGCTTAGCAGCATCCCTTGAGTTGTCATCCTTAAAAAGAGTGTGTTTGGCGGCGAAAATGAAGAAAAGAAGAGAAGAGAGAAAAGCGTAACCTAAAACAAGGCATTCTTGAGTGAAAGCTTGATCAAAAAGTTAGGTTTAGAAAAGCTATAAGGTGGCTTATATAGCCAACCAAAATGTGTGAAATACCAAAAATACCTAAAATACATTATTACAATAGGGACAAAATGGGAATTATACAAAACGAGGTCATTTGGAACCAAAACACAAGGGGAGGATTTTCGCTATGCAGTGAATTTCGCTATCATAGCGAAAATTTTGCTATCATAGCGAAAATACAAGGCATAGCGAAAATTTAAATTTTAATATGCCTGATAACTCGCTATGATAGCGGCCACCATATGATAGCAAAATTTAGCTGGCTTAGCGAAAGCGTATAGAAATTTCGCGAGAGTTGTGAAATTTTTCGCTATGGTTGTGAAATTTTCACAATCCTTGCAAAAATTTCGCAATGCATAGCGAAAATCTTGTAATCCGCATTGCTTCACCGCATCTTCATTTCATCGTATCCCTTGACATTTCTTCATTTTCGACATTAAATCACCAAGAATTCTCAACATTCGGCACGATACGACACGAGCTGAAATTATGATTGAGGCTGTAAAACTTATAAGAATTACCAAAAACAAACTCGAAAGCAAAAATCGGTAGTACTAAGCGGACTGCACATGTCAATTGGCTTAATTCCATATGATTGAGTACGCAAAAAGTACTCAAACCTATCTTAAATAGGACTCAAAATAAACTTTTTGGGTACTAATCACTGACAGACCGTTGCTGGTCCTTAGCAATCTTGCAAAACAACGAGTATGCATCTTTGTGCTTTTACAAAAAAGTGTATATTGTTCAAAAGTGTATCGTAGGGTTTTGCCTTTAAGTATGAACAACAGACTTTGTACAAAACCATCATGAGAGAACAAGCTGTGCATATAAGAACAAGTTTTAGAGGCGACATCGGTTCCCAAGTAAGTCAACCTAAATTTCCACTAAATCCTAGTGTTCTTGAGAGTGACAGTTTGAGCCAATAAGTTGCAAAGCTATTCCCTCCCCCAGCAAGCTCATGGGGTGTAAGCGTTGACCAACCTAAATGGGATAGCTACGCTCTTTTATTTCTTCTTTGATTGTATTACGGGATGCAGTTCTAAAGCTACGACTTCACGAAGTCGGAGTGTAGCGAGGTTCCAATGATGACTCCCGACAATTAAGGTTTAGGGCATCAAGCCAAAAGGATCAGCCCGACCACAAAACTCTCACGGGCTTCACCGGACTTGAATGACTTCGAGAATTAAGCACCTACAACTCGCCTAAACTCCACTTATCCCCGTGTAATAACACTAAGTCGATGACTCCCCGGCAGTGGGTTTGGAGCATTGGGCTTTAAAGGCTTTGCCATATACCCCTTGGGCGGTGTTCGGGTTTCAAAGGCAAAGCATCCACGGCTTTATTTTTCTTTCTTCTTTTCTTTTCTTTTTGCTTTTTCTTTTCTTTCATATGGAAGACATTGGTCTTCATTCACGAATTAACACATTCTAATATAGGTCGTCAACGGACTAGTGGCTTTGCAAAGTGAAAGGAGGTATATAGCTTCTCAACCTATTGATAAAAACTGATGTGCAGTGTGTGAATTAGTTAAAGGCGGTAGCAAAGAGTTGAATATGTTGGAACTTCAATCGACTAAAAACTAAATCATGCATGGAATTATTCTAACATTAAGGTAAGATACAGGGCTTCAATTTTTCAACTAAAGACAAGAGTAGAAACACAAAATATAGGCACAAAAAGCAATTTCAAAATTAAAGAAAAACGAATTTGGGCACTGCAAGCATGTATAACCAGTAAAACTAAATTCCAAAAATATGAACATTACCTCTGATTGACCCGACATGGGAATGAAAAAGCTAGAGGATGGAGCGATGCCTCGCCGAGCATGGTGGTAGGAAGGAGTCATCAGTGGCTGAAAGATTATTATGATCGACAACACAAGCAAAAATCAAATGCCAAATGCTGATTACTCTGAAAAATTTTTAAACAAAAGAAACTTAATCAAAACTTAAGCAATTATAAATTAGTGACATGAAGAATAAGCATAGGCCACCCTTAAATGTGTGGCACAGTAAGGATTCGAGGGTCCGGCGGGAGAATTTCCTCCCTCACCGCGAGTGTTTCACCTGACATGAGGCTTCACCTACATTAGTAACTTTGATCACCCTATTATCCTTTGGATTGAGTAAGTCTTTTGAACCATTGGGGGTGTGCTGTGAACTATGAATGGACCCGTCCATCGCGACTTGAGCTTGCCCGGAAATAGGTGGAGTTTGGAATCATATAGGAGGACTTGGTCCCCCTTGTTGAAATTCTTGCCAGTTATCATTTGATCATGCCATTTTTTTTATCTTTCCTTTGCAATCTTCGAATTCAAGTAGGCATCATTTCGTATTTCCTCCAACTCATTGAGATCAAGGAATCTTTTGACTCCGGCCCTACTTAGATCCATGTTCAGCTTCTTGATTGCCCACCATGCTTTATATTCGATCTCCATTAGAAGGTGACATGCCTTACCATAGACCAACCGATAAGGGGACATTCAGAATTAATTTTATTTGTTCTGTGATGCAATTAGATCAAGCGCTTGATTTAATGGACGATCTTTATTCTTTGTTCACCACCTTCATTAGAATGGTCTTAATCTCCACTTTTTTTTTTTTTTTTTTGTTGCAAGTTCTACTTGACCACTTGTTTGAGGATGGTAAGGGGTAGCCACTCATGTTTCACATATGACCCCAGCCATGAGGTTTTTCAAAAAGGTTTATTACGAGAAATGTGAACCTCCATCACTAATAATGGCCTTTGGTGCCGAACCTAGAAAAGATGTTTCTTTGAAATTTAAGCACCACCTATGGTCATTGGTTTTGGGATTGCTTGACCAGCCCAGACACATAGTCCCTCCCTTTGATATGTATGTATGACCATAAGATGTGGGGGAAAGGTCTGTAAATCAATGCCCCAAACACATCCTAATAGCTCGACCACTAAAATTAGGTTCGAGGGCTCCGCTGGCGGCGAGACAATTCAGTCTTTGGCATCTGCTCCACCTACGGCACATTTGGTGTGCTTCTTTATGAGAAGACGGTAGAAACCAGAGCTATGACACCTTCATTCTTGTCTTCTGGAAACAAAGTGGCCACCATGAGGCACTCTCATGAGCGATTAACCGAATTCCCACTGTTGTTCTTCCTCAGGCACACACTTCATGATTATCTGATTTGCATAGTATTTAAACAAGAAGGGCTCTTCCCAATAATAGGAATGGATCTTCGCAAAGAAATACTTCCTATCCTATTCTTTCCAATCAGATTGGATTTCTCTATTGTGAGAAATTGGCAATGTGAGCATATCGAGGAGCTCAAGCGCATTAGAGATTCTTCGGAAATTCATCATTGATGGGTGGGCTATGAGTGTAGAGTAGGCTATTGTTAACCTTGAAAGATGGTCTACATTCTCTACCCCATACTTGTCTTTAATTTGCAAGTTAAATTCTTGACGAGAAAGAACCCATGGATAAGTCTTGCTTTGAGTATTTTGCTGAGTCGAGTAGATATTTCAAAGCGAAATTATACGTAAAAATGACTATATCGAGACTGACAGTATGCTCGAAATTTGTCTAGGCGTAGACCCTTTTGGCAAATTCCTTCTCTGTAGTAGTATAGTTCCTTTGTGCTTCATTCAGGTTTTGCTTGCATAATAGACTACATGAGGTTTCCATCTTCTCTTTGGCCAAATGCGCTCCGATGGCAGATCACTTGCATCGCATCGCAGCGGCGCAATTGGGTGCTACATCTTATTGGTGCAGTGGTGGAAATGGGACTCAGCTCTTCGCTCTCCCGGCATTCTTTTTCCCCGAACAAATTTAGCATCTTTCTCTAAGAGCTTAGAGGGGTTTTAGCAATCTTAGAAGTCTTGAGTGAATCTATAAGCTTGCATGACGAATTACTATTGTTTTTACATTTGTTGAGTAGCGGTTTAAAAATGGTTAATTTTGCTTTGTCAACTTCTATTCCCCTGCTAGAAATAATGTGCCCTAGTACAATTCCTTGGTTAACCGCCAAAATGGCACTTCTCGGTTGAGCACGATTCTTTCTATGCACCTGTAGTAGCCTCGAGGTGGTCGGACATTCTTAATCGCCTCCATATATAGTATCATCCTTGTATACTTCCATTATAAGCTCCACCATATCGGCCCAAACATACTAAGCATAGTATAGAAAGTGGTAGGGCGTTGCAAAGACAGAGCGCATCCTCCTGTACGCATAAGGTACCAGATATGAATGATAAAGGTGGTCTTTTCTTGATCCTCTGGTGCAATCTCTATCTGAAAGTATCCTGAATACCCATCCAAAAAACAATAGAATGGGTGTCCAGAAACTCTCTCAAGAAGCGTCGTGAACAGCAGAATTGATCTTTTCTTATTACTTCATTAGGCCTCACATAATCTATGCACACCCTCTGGCCGTAGTAAGGCGGGTGATGATTCTCGCCCCTTTTCATTTTCACGATTTGTCACCAAAAATCTTCTACAGGATGGGCTTACCCAAGTGCTATCAGATATGGGGTAAATGATACCGGCCTGGAGCAATTTCAGGACTTCAATGCGAACCACTTCCTGCAAGTGAGGATTCAACCTCCTCTGTGGCTGTCTAACAGCCTTAGATTCTTCTTCTAAATAAATGTGATGGGTGCAGATTGTTGGGTTTATGCCTTTTAAATAAAAAATTTTCCACCCCAAAGCTTGCTTGTTCCTTTTGAGGAGGTGCAGCAGGTTATGCTCTTGTGAAGTGGTCGCGTGATGTCATGGCGGGCGTTGCCCATTTTCTTCGAGATGCATATTTTAACTCAATTGGTAGGGGTTTGAGCTCTAAGCTGGTGAGGATTTCCTTTGGTTCTTCACCCCGGTCAACCTGAGTAGAATCTACATTTTCCTTCTCGATACCCGCACTAAGCTCATGCATTGAGGTTCTTGTTGCTCTCCAAGGCACTCAGATAACTCAGGGGTTAATCCAAACTAAAATTCACCATTTTTGAACTCCACTGTTAGTCATTTATGCAAAGAAAACCCATCCCTGAGTTCAACCCTAGAGCCACTATACTGCAGTAGCTTTGCTACGGCAGTAGGAGGAATTTAGGATACAAATTTTATTGATTTCGGATCACCCTACTGTGGCACGAATCAGTATATGATGCCGCCTTGTAGCAATTTCAACACTTCCACTTGTACCACCTCTTGCATATGCGGATTCAGTCTCTCTTGTAGGTACATCCAAACCGCTTTCGATTCCTCTTACAAAATAAATATGATGGGGTCGCATGCGGTCGGTGATGCCTTTCAAATCGGAAATCTTCCATCCGATTGCTTTCTTGTTCTGTGGAGGATTTGAAGCAAACTAACCTCCTGTGGATGCGCTCGATGATGAAGAAATCCTCTTTGGACAATGTATTTTCCTCCCCGAAAATGCATGTTTAATTCAATAGGTAGGGGCTTATGATCTAGCGGTTGAGGACCATGTTCCTCACTTCCCGGTAGTAGAAGTAACGCTGACCTTTCTTCTCCGTTGCCCACGTGCGTAGGCTCACTTTTGAAGCACGTTGGTCTTCATTATTGTCAACCAACTCCCTGCTTAATACATCTTGCACAAGCAGCTCATTTTCTTGTTCTTCAAGGATGGCATCTATCCCACAAACCTCTTCACTATCATCCTCCTGTTGGTGCATGTGCTTTTTCTCAGATAGAAGATATTGAGCTCTAAGGTCATATTTCCAAGGTCAATTGCATCACCCCATTAGACAGTGTGGATCGCATTAGGTAGTAAAAATGGCCTTCCTAGGATGATTGGCACATGGTTAGCCCCCTCTTCAGCGGCCAGGTTCGGTATCAAGCACTACAAAATCCTTTGGATAGTAGAATTTGTCCTGAATCAAAACATCCTCAAGCGTTGGCTTAAGTTAAGCTGTAATTTCTTGGTACATGGAAAAACGTGGGTCAACACGCCCCCCAAATCTAGCGATGCCTTTTCACACAAGTGCGCTATGTTACGATTGTTGGACATCCGAGTTTTTGTACTTCCTGCAGGAGTTTTGCACTTTCCGATGATGTGTGACTTGCTTTCAGTCAAAAGAGCCTTTTATTCACATTAAACCTCTTTCTGGGTGCATAGATCCTTCAAAAACTTTTGCATGCGTGGGGACTTGCGATCATATCGAGAAGAGGGATGTTAAACTTCACCTGCCGCAATACCTCTAAAATTTGATTTAGTTCTTGAATTTTCCTTCCGAGATGCTGTGGGAATGGAGAGTACATTGTGTTTAACTCTTCCCACACAGTGGTTGTTCTTCCTCTAGTGGTTCAACCACTGTGGGAGCTTTCTTGGCTGGTTCTGGGACTGCTGGTCTTAGTTCTCTACCACTTCTCAATGTTACTACTGCTTTGACTTCATCAATTCTTGCATTGGGATCACTGGCGGAGCCTATCTCATGCATTCCCCTCGGGTTTTGCTGTGTCTGGGAAGGAATTTCCTTCGGGACCTAACTCTTTGGTTAGACAACTTTGGAAATGGAACTTTGCAAGTTGTCATGTTGTTGGAGATCTCGGAATGCATATTGTCTATTTTCTTGTTGAGTGGGCTCTCTTGTCTCAATTCGATTAGTTTGAACATTCAACACTTTTTGTTCCTCCATAGTACCTACTACCTTGCTTAAATTGAGAATTGCTTGCTCCCAGCGGGAGGGGAAGAAGGTAGAAATTTCACTGGCTGGCTGTCTTTGAGGTGGAGCTAAGCTGTTCTTTGTTATGCTCCTTGGGGGGAGCATATGCGGGGTTTGGCTTCCATGATATATTCGGATGATTCCTCGATTAGGGTTATAGGTGTTGCCATCTGGAGGCATTTATCGGTGGCTTATTTGACCTAAGACATGGGCATGCTCTTTCATCAAGTCCCTCACTGAAGGAACAATTGGTCAATGCTCCCCAAGATGGCTACTTAACCGACAATTAAAGCGGTGCGCGGGTGAGATGTGGCCAATTCAATCAGCAGCGCACTTCATCTTCATTCTCATTTCAAGCTCTTCCAACCTTCGGATCAAAGTGGCCAGTTTTGCTTTCATCTCAGTGTCTTCGGAAAGTGCATAAATGCCTCCCCTTTGGTGGGTCGAAGGCCTCATTTTTTCAGCCTCTCTTGGATTCGGTTCGTCCCATGCCTTGGAGGTTTCGGCCACATAGTTCAAAAAGTCCATGGCTTCATCTGGGTGCTTATACGAAGCCCCTCCTTTATGGTTTCAGTGGTTGCTTCATGAATGGAGACATACCATCATAGAAGTGATTCACAAGCATCCATGTATCGAACCCATGGTGTGAACATGCAACGATGGTCTCCATGAACCTCTCCCAAACCGCGATAAAACTTCTCATTATCGTAAGTAGAGTAAAGTGTGATTTGCCTCTTCAAGCATTGGTCTTGGTTGTCTTTGAAAAATTTCTTCAAAAATTCAGCTTGAAGTTGGCCCAATTTCAATTGTTCTCGGCCTCGGTAGATGGAAGGCAAATCTTGGCCTTGTCTTTCGGTGTGATGGAAGTAACGACTTAAGAAAGTCCATATTAGACACACCTTCTTTAAAAAGTTGTGCGGACTTCCTCGAATTTCCCGGATGTGCGTATGGTTCATTCTCCATTCCATGAAAAGTGGGCGCGAGAGGGGCATCAAATGAGGTCTTACTACCACATCATCGGTGGTATGATGCGGGAAAGGTACACTTACTCTGGGGTGTATGTGGTCCCTCATTGACCTATATACTGTAGGATTTATTGGAGCTCCATGCTGACTTTGTTGTTCTTTAGGTAGAGGATCCATTTGCTCACTGTGTACACTGACTTCACAACCTTGTTCAATTGGTGTACTAACTCTTTGCAATCTACATGATATATCTCCCCATCCTAGTGGTACATAAACACATTGAAACAAAGAGACAACAAAGAAAGAAAAACAACGAGGGCTTGGAAAAGATCGGTGTTAGCTAAGAGATGAAATGACATTATTCATAAAAAAAACTGACCAGCGTGGCTGAAAAAAAAACTTGAAATTTTAAGCGATGGAATTTAAAAGGTTTAAGGTCACGATACTGTAATGAGGATTCTGAGAGTGCTCATCGACTCATCATGCGTAATAAGGCACCATCTCGTATGGTATCATTTGATTCGTGCCTGATAGGGTTCAGGATCAACAATATTTATACCTAAACTACTCCCTCACTGCTTAGTTGCGTAACTACTCTGAGTATAGCGGCTCTAGGATCGAACAAGGGGATGGGTTTCGTCTTACAAATGATTTGGTATGGAGTGAAATGGTGAGGCTTTTGTTTGGATTTTGGATTTGTATGAAAATAGTGGTTGTTTTCACTATGCCAACTGAAGGCAATTTGAAATAAGATGTAAAAAGAAGTCCTTGAAATTTTTGGTCACTAGTTTGGTATGATATGGTTGCAAAGGTGTCCTCGGGTTATTTCCTCGCATTAGGGAAGATGACCTATAGTCATTTCCAAAACCGGATCTTTGTTTAACCCTTAGTACCATTCCTCTTTGAAACATAGCATTTACTGAGCATTAAATGTTCCTGAAGTTGAAATCTAGCATTTAACCTACCTCGGAGTGGTTTCATAAATGACAACTAATGGATGTCGGTGTATCTAACGCTAAAATACCTTTGAACCTAAAGCTTGCCAAGTATTGGCCAAAAATGCAACCAAATAACTTTTAACTAGTTTTGAAAGTTTGAAACATAAGCTGATACTAGCCGTGAAAACACAGAGGAACACTGCAAACAACAACCTACCTAGCAACCCTCCTCTTCAAGGTTTAGAGGCTTTAGCCAAACATCCTTTGAGTTGTCATCCTCAAAGGGTGTGTTTGGTTGCCTAGAAAGTGAGAGAAAGAGGAGAGAGAAGAGACCAAATGAGGGCAAAAAACAGGGGCCCGTAATGGAAAATGCCTTTTTTTGAAAGTTAGGTTACAAATTGTTCATAAAATGGCTTATATAGCATTACAAACAGGTGAAAATACCAATCTATCCTAAATAGTATAATTACAGTGAGGGTAGAATTGAAATTAGCAAAATGGGTCGTTTGGCCTGCAAGCGAGGGGAAGCGAGATGGTTTCGCTACAAGTGAAATTTTTGCTATGTAGCGAAATTTCGCTACATAGCGAAAATTCGCTATGTAGCGAAATTGCTATACATAGCGAAAATTTCGCTATTGTAGCCTAAATTGCTATACATAGCGAAATTGCTATTGTGAAAAATTCGCTATTGTAAGTACGCTATTATAGCGAGAAAATTGGCTATAATAAGCGAAAATTTACTATTATAGCGAAATTCCGCTATAATAACGAAAATTTAACTATTATAGCGAAATTTAGCTATAATAGCGAAATTGCGTGTTGCTCTGGTTCCCTTCTTCATTCGAGGCTTGATGCGTCGAAGATAAATCATATGAACTCGATGTAAATTAGCTCAACCCGATATGCTTAGCTTGATATGATAGAACCAGGTTGGCTTTTCCAAAAACTATCACAAGCGGCGTCGAAATACAATCATTAGTACCCGGGACCTACAGTGTCAAGCGGCTTAATTAATATGATTAGTACACAAAAGTACTTAGAACCTATCTTAAATGGGGTTCAAAATGGCACTTTTTGGTACTAATCGAGAGAACCAGTAATGCGAGGGGTTAGCGATCGCCGAGTTGGTTCTTCATCAACTTCTCCACTGTTCTTTGACCATTCCTCCTGTAATTTATTACTTGTGCTTTCCCGTCCACAGTGCCGCTCATACGGACTTCATACGCCTCATACTCTTCATCCTACCTTCGCAGGCTTGTTGCTGGTGAAAAATGTATTCGAGCTCCAGTGTCATGTTGTCGAAGAGTGGCTGCATGACTCCATTGAGCGATTAATTATGGCGTTCGATGTGGCGAAATGGCACCACCGATTATGATGGGCACTTGATTAGTACCCTCTGCCACGGGTTCTATGTCAAGAACCATGAAGTCCACCGGATAGTAGAACTTATCTACCTTTACCAAGACATCCTCAACTATCCCCTTTGGTATTTTCACTGATCGATCGGCTAAGGATAGGGTGATGTTGGTAGGCTTGACTCCTAAACCCTAGCGCTCATACACTTGAGTATGGCGGTGAGTTGACTTCTTAGCTCCCAATCCGGCGTGCCTTATTATCGAGGTCCACCAATGTTAGAAATTTGAAATGGTGGGGTGTGATTAGTACTTAAAGTGCTATTTTGAACCCTATTTAAGATAGGTTCTAAGTACTTTTTGTGCCTTAATCATATTAATTAAACCCGATTGACAAGTGTAGGTCCCTTTGGCACTAATGATTGTATTTGAAATTTGTTTGTGAGGCGGGTTTTGCGGGTTTCGCCTATCCTACCATATCAAGCTAAGCATATCGAAGTTAATTTTGAGTTACAGAGTTCGTATGATTTATATTCGATTACATCGTAGAAAGAAGAAATTGAGATGAAACAAAAATTTGGATCTGAAATATCTGAGGATGCAAGCGAGAGGAGAAAAATTGAGGAATTTTAAGCTAGAATAGCGAAATTTTAAGCTATGTATTGAAGTACACTACATAGAGAATTTTGCTATGCTAAGCGAAATTTCAATACATAAAAACCTATGTGAAACCATACGCTCCTTGTTTTTATTAATATAACGACCCAGATTTTGGTTTTCCATCTCTACCCTCCAACTGTAATTATACTATTTAGGAGTGGTTGGTATTTTCACCTTTTGTAAGGCTATATAAGCCCATCTTATGAACATTTTGTAACAACTATTCAAAAGCATTTTTTCCATTAAGGATTTGTTTTTAGCTCTTGTTTCTCTCTTCCTCTCTCTACTCTTTCTCTCCTTTCACAAGCTGACCAAACACACCCTTTGAGGATGACAACTCAAAGGATGTTTGGCTAAAGCCTCTAAACCTTGAAGAGAAGGGTTGCTAGGTAGGTTGATAAGGTTTGCAAGTGCTCCTCTGTTTTTCACGAAGCAATTACTGGGGTATTTATGTTTCAAACTTTCAAAACTAGGTTTAAAAGCTATTTGATGTACTTTCATTAGTCAATACTTGGCAAGCTTTTAGGGTTCAGTGTATTCTTAATGTTAGATACACTGATATCCGATTAGATGTCATTTATGAGCCATCGGGGTAGGTTAAATGCTAGGTTTCAACTACAGGAACTATTAATCTTTCGATAAATGCTATGTTTCCAAGAGGAATGATGCCCAGGGTTGGTTTAAGTTAAACAAGATCTAGGTTTGGAAATGACTATGGAGTCATTTACCACTATCTGAGAAATAACTTGAGGACACCTTTGCAACTATATCATACCAAACTAGTGATCCCCAACCAGTCTTCTTTTACATTTTATTTCAAATTACCTTCAGTTAGCATAGTGACAACAACCACTGTTTTTAGACAAATCCACAATCCAAAAAAAGCCTCACCATTTTGAACCTCCCTGTAAATCATTTGTACGAAGAAAACCCATCCCTGTGTTCGATCCTAGAGCCGCTATACTATAGTAGTTATGCTACGGCAGTAGGAGTAATTTAGGTATAAATTTTGTTGATTCATAACACCTACTGTGGCACGAATCAAAATGGCGCCGTTGCCGGGGATGGTGCCTTACTACAGATGATGAGTTGATGGTACCCAATGATCCTCATTACAAGTATTGGTGACCTTTCATTGTTTAGAATTTCAAGTTTTTTTTTTTACTCGTGATCCTTTGAAGAACATTTCTTAATAACAATCATTTTTATTTTCCATTTAACTTGATCTTTTGGCAAATACTGTTGTTGCTCTTTTCTTTGTCTCTTTTGTTTCACGGTGTTTATGTACAATTGGGATAGAGATATATCAGGTGGGTGCAAGAGTTAGTCTTGATTGAACAGGTTGTGAAAGTGTACAGATCAAATGGATCCTTACGAAGAACATGAAGTCGGCATGGAGCTCAATAAATCCTCCCCGACATATAGGTCGATGAGGGACCATACCCTCCTAGAGTTAGTGCACCTTCACGCATCATGCCACTGGCGATGATGTGGTGGTAAGACCACATTTGGTGCCCGTGCTTCAACTTTTGATGGAATGGAGAATGAAAATCATATAATCATATCAGGGAGTTCGAGGAAGTATGCCTGACTTTTAAGAGGTGTACACGACATGGACACAGCAAGTGAAAGCATTCATTGACATTGAAAGACAAGGCCAAGATTTGGCTCGATTCACGAAGTAGAGAACAATTAGAATTGGTAGAACTTGGTGAATTTTTGAAGAAATTTTTAGTACAACCAAGACCAACCGGTTTGAAGATTCAAATCATACTTGGCCTCGATAATGAAGTTTGCTCCCGGTGTTGGGAGAGGTTCATAGGAGACGATCAGTGCATGTCCACACCATGGGTTCGATACGCGGATGCTTGGCGATCATTTCAACTGATGGTATGTCTCCGACGTAAACGGCCTCTGCCAGAGACCATGTGTGGAGGGACTTCTTGGCTTGGCTTACGGTTAAAAGCCATGGACTTTTTGAATTAATAATGTTGAAACCTCAAGGCATAGGATGACAGAATCGAAATTTAAAATGAGAACCGACCCACGAAAGGGAGGCATTTATGCACTTTCCGAAGACACGGAGATGAAATAAAAACTGACCACTTTGACACGAAGGTTTGAGGAGCTTGAGATGAGAAATCAACATGAAGTGCCAGTAGTGATTGAATTACCTACATCTCACCCAGCCTGTTTTAATTATCGATCCAGTAACCATCTGTGAACCTTTGTCCAATAGTTCAGCCCCCGAGTGAGGACTTAATGCAAGAGCATGCCCATGTCTTGGGGTCAAAATAAACCACCTCTGAATGTCCTTATGGCAACACTTATAACGCGATTGGAGGAATCATGAACCTATCATGGAAGCGAAGCCCCACATATGCTCCCGAGGCACACCGGCCAGTTAGCTCCACCTGTTCTGGCTGACCTCACCTTCTTCTCATTGACGAAATTCTCAATTCAAGCAAGGTAGTAGAGTACCTTTGTGGAGGAAGCAAAGATATTGATGTTCCATGTCAGAAAATTGAGATAGTAAGCTCCTCCAACGAAATTGAGCCGGTATGCGTGCGAGATCTCCGACAAATATGACAACTTGCAAAGTTCCATTTAGGGTTGTCGACCAGTAGAAGTCTGAAAGAAATTCCTTCCCGAGCAATGAAAACCCTAGGGAATGCATGAGATGAAGCTCACTTGATGATCCCAGCACAAGAATTGATGAAGTCGCGATAGTAACATTGAAGTGGTACAAAGCGAGACCCGGTCTGAGAAACCCGGCCCGAAAGCTCACGGTGGTTGAACCACTGGGAAGAACCGCAGCAGGGAAGAGGTAACACACATTGTACTCCTCATTTCCACAGACACTTGAAAAGGAAAAATTGATTAACCAAATTGAAATTTTGGAAGTACTCACGACAAGTGAAAGGTTAACATTCCCCTCTTCTCGATATGATCGAGCAAGTCATGCATTGCCTTGTACATGCGGGTCCTCGATGTTTATTGAAATGGTAGAGGTCCACGGATCTTTGTATTTCACCAAAGGTTTTTGTTTGGATGATGGAGCGGCGTTGATCGGGAAAGGCCTTTTTGTCGATGCTGACCCTTTCTTGACTGTGCATAGGTGCTTTAAAAATTTTGCATAGGTAGAGACTTGTTTGATCATGTCAAGGAGGGGTATGTTGACCTTCACCTGCCTTAGCACTTCCAGGATGCCTGCTTGCTTGGATGCCTTCTTTTTGCCTCTCAGTGCTTGGGGAAATGGAGGAGGCATGCTATTCTTCATTGAATCTTCTTTAATAAATATGTGTGTTGGCTCCACTTCCTCTTCTTCTCTAGTCTCTTCAGCAGGTTTAGGTGTTGGTTGGTCAACCTGTTTGCCATTTCTCAAAGTGATGACAGCTTTTACTTCATCCATCCTTATTGGCAGGGTTCTTCAGCGGAACCTATCTCATGGACTCCTAAGTTGGGCGAGTGTGCGGGAAGGGAATCTCCCTTGCTCCTGCACCTGCTGCTGATTAGTCAGTCTTGTGATGGATGACTGCAGGTTATCAATTTTAAGTTTGAAATTTTACCTTGAAGCCCATCTATTCTCTTGTTCGAACTTCACACATTTTCAATTTTTTATTCAGCAGGAAACATTGATGGCTTCTGCTCCTCCTCTGAAATTTCCCTGCACCAGGTCGGGATGGCTTTCAGCGGGAGAAGAGGTCAAGGTGGTTCTTTGATGGAGTAGTTCTTCTTTATTTGTGCTCACGGGGAACATATCTTTGGAGGTTGAGGTTTCGGGGGAGAGGTTTGGGTGGTTCCTCCGGTTGGGGGTTATAGGTGTTGCCATATGGGCGTTTGTTGGTGGCTTACTTTGACCGCTATGTTTACGATCTTACATCAAATCCTCGCCCGAGGGAAGCAAATTGAATGATGCTCTTTTGGGTGACGGTGGTTAAGCGATTGAAATGGTTTAGCACGTGGAGGACTTGGTGCTTTGCACGGACCTCATAGTCTTTCCTTCGAGTTCTTCCACCCTCTAGCGAAATTGGATATCTTAGCCTTCAACTCCATATCTTCGAGGAGGGTACGTAGCCCATCTTTGGTTTTGAGGTGGCCTCATCTGTCGATTTCTGCGGGATTTGGTTCATCCCAACCTTTGGAGGTCTCGGCTACGTAGTTGAGGAAATCCATTGCCTCATCTGGATTCTTGCTCCAGAAGTCCCCTCCACACATAGTCTCCAATAGTTGCTTCATGGTAGGGGACATTCCATCGTAGAAGTGGTTTACCAGCATCCATGTATCAAATCCATGGTGTAGGCATGCATTGATGGTCTCCATATACCTTTCCCGGCCGCGAAAAATTTTCAGCGTCGCCCGAGTTTGCAAAGGTGTAGATTTGCCTCTTCAAATTGTTGGTCTTGTAGGCGAAGAGCTTGAAATTACGCTGCGACTCACGCGATTCTGATGGTCCTTAGCCTTAGTGAATTTAGCTAAATTTTGGCTTTGTCTTTGAAGTCGAGGGGAAAGCTTTGTCAGCGATCATATCAGTACACCCTCCTTGAAAAGTTGTGCAAACTTCCTCAAAATCCGGATGTATTGTGTATGGATTTTCATTTCCATACCATGAAAAGTTGGGAAGCGAGGGGCACTATATAGGCCTCCTTTGCCACATCCTCGGCAAAATTGCCATAATGCGCAAGGTGCACTCACCCTTGGGGGAGTGTATGTGATCCTCGGTGACTAACAGGCATTAGGCTCCTTTAAACCCCTTGTTGGCTCTGCTGCTCTTCAGGTGGGGGCTCCATTTGGTTGTTGTGCAAACTGATTTCACACCCTTGTTCAACTGGAGCACTAAGCCTTTCCAATCTGCCTGTAGTGTTTACGTCCCCGCTGCGTAAGGCTCTTTATGAACACCTTGAGAAGCAGCGAAAGCAACAAAAATGAAATTTACGAAGGGTTGATGTTGCATTAAAACAAAAATAAAGAAATCTATGCCTTGCAATTAAAAATTTCCAAATTCCTGTAGTGAGCGCAAGTGGGGAAAAATGGTAAAATAAAAAAGAAATGAGAATTCACCTACACTTGTGATGTGGATCACAAGTTGATAGCTTCTCATCTGCTGAAACCATCACGGAACAACGCCATTGATTTATGTCATAGTAGGGCTATAGGAATCAACAAAATTTGTGTCCTAGGTTTTCTGTTATGCATTGCTTCTAGGCTCTTTGCGGAGTATAGTGGTCGGAGATTCGAACACGGGGATGGGTTTTCTTCGTGAGAGAAGAAGTGCAGTTGATTGAAAATGGTATTTTCTCTTTGGATTTTAGGATTTGTACAAAAACAGTGTGGGTGAATGGTTGCAAACTGTAAATAAAATTTAAATAAATTTTGAAGAAGAGATCCTTGATGTCTTTTTCAACATGTTTAGGGTTCTAAGGCATTCAACATGTCCTCGAGTCTTTTTCCTCGTGTTGGGATGATGACATATAGTCATTTCCCAAACCGGATCTTCATTTGGCATTAAAACCTAAACCCTAATATTTTCCTTCTTGAAACATGGCATTTCTAATGAGCATAAATGTCCCTGACAGTGATAACACATCTCCTAAAACTACCCTATAGTAACTAATAGGAGACAACTAACTGGATAACAGGGGATCTAAAGATAGCATCCGCAACAGCTTGCCAAATACACGTCGCGGGTAGGTACAGAAGACTTTAACCTAGGTGAGATGCGGGAGGCATCAAGCACCCATAAGCGAGGCATGAAAAGCAAGAACATGCGTTTACCTCAAAGCCTTCACACAATGGCCTCTTCAAGGATGAGGAGGGTTGTAACATGCCTTGATTTGTCATCATCAAGGCGTGTTTGGATGGCGAGAAAGTGAAAGAAAATGAAAGAAAATAGGAGAGAAGAAGAAAAGCAGGAAAACTGGAACCAAAAGTCTATTCTCTATACTGAAAGATTGATTGATTTGCTACAAGCTTGACTGAGCTTATATAGTGCTTAGTAAAAAAAAGGAAATTACATAAAGATATGAAGAAGTCAAAATTACATCAGGGTAAAATTGGAAAATATACAAAACGGGGTCGTTCTGGGCCGAAAATGGGAAGCAGAGATTTTCGCGCATGTGTAAATTTTTGCGCATGCGCGAAAATTCGCCTGATCATGTAAAATTGCTTTGCAACTTGGCTCCCCTTCTGCCCAGTTTCTGCCTTTTACCTTTCCAATTCCCAGAAGGAGATCAACCGGATCCTTTATGCATGGATTATTTCGGCGAACTTGGTATCAGTGCACATTAAAACTACAAAATAACCCTGCGAATCTGATCGAGTAATAAAAAGGGACCTTAACAAGCTAATTGGGTTAATTAGAATGATTAGTACACAAAAAGCACCCATAACCTATAATAAATAGGGTTCAAAATAGCACTATTTGGAATTTAATCGCGCGCTAAATAGAACGAGTGTCTAGGCATGTTATGGCCTTAGGCCGAGGGCAGATGCCTGGGCATGTACTAGGCGGAGGCAACGTGCCAGGGGCATGCTGGTAGGGACAGGTGCCTGGGCATGCCCTAAGAGGCGGGATCAGTGTCTGGGCATGTCATGGCACTAGCGGAGGCACGGGTGCCTGGGCATGCATAGGCAGGGCACCGTGTCTGGGCGTACCATGGATCTTGGCCGAGGCAGGTGCTAGGCATGCACTAGGCCGGATCGCAGTGCGGGCATGTGCTAGGCGAGACAGTGCGAGGCATGCACTGGGCAGGAACCATGTCTAGGCATGTCATAACACTAAGTAGAACCGTGCCTAGAGCATGCTACTAGTGGGGACAAGATGTCTAGGCGTAATGATGGCACTGGGTCGAGGCACGGGTGCCTGGGCATGCACTAGGCCATGGCACCATCGGGCATGGCATGGCCTTGGGCCGGGCCGTGCCTTGGCGTGCTAGGCCATGTACTTAGTGTCCGAGCATGGCATGGCACTAGGCGGGAACAGTGCTAGGCATGCACTAGGCCGAATCATTGTTTCTAGGCATGTCATAGCACTAGGCCAAGGCACTGTAATAGCATGGTCGGGCTCGAGGACACGACACCATGCCTTGTAATAGTCTACCACATGATCGAGGCAACATGTCTACGAATTGACGAAACCACGACCGAGGCACACCTTAATAGCCCCGTGTGCAAGTGCAAGTCGTCTTGAGTATTATAATTCACTTGCCTTAATGTCGAGAATCGGCCAGGGCACTCACATCGCTCGATCGCTTGTCATTTCAACAGTTTTATTCATATGCCTTTTCCATCGAGTGGAATATGTGTTCAATGGCCAAGGGGGCTTCCCGAGTACCACCTCGGGTAACGTTTTAGAACCTCTTGTCGGCGGGACGAAAAAGGAAGGGGTAAAAGGAAAATGTGAGTGGATTGGTTCGGGGGGAGGGACGAATTAGAGCGACATAGGGTTGAATCTCAGTGGATCGTTGCAGCAAGGCCACTCTGCCACTTACAATACCCCGTCGCGTATTTAAGTGGAATCTGAAAGTTCTACGTCGCTTCGATCGGAAATAATGCTTCAAGGCGACCCACACGGTTTGTCCACCGTGAGGACTTGCCCAAGGACATGTGCCTTTGGAGGCCAAGGGCCCCTATTGAGGGTCGACAATCGGGCGATTGGGCGCGCGTCGTTCTGCGCGGATTACGACTTAGGGATTGCGGTCGTAATCCAGCGCACGATAGCCGGCGCGTGACACTGACCCAGCGCGATGACCAATTGTTTGAATTAACGGTTCCTCTTGTATTAGGTTGAATTACTATTGTGACTCATGACACTCGTTGCGAGTAGGTAAAAATAACCGCTCACGACCTGGCCTAAAACCTAGCCTAATGCTCCCAATCGTGGGTGAACAATCCAACACCTTTGTGAATCTCGCCACAATGATAGAAGACGACATCAAAGGGATAAAAAAGCAACGTCGCTTATGAACGTCGCTACAAACTAGTTATCCCCGTGGGTAACTTTTCTGATACCTCTACCTTCAAATCTTAAGGCCTAAAGGATCGATAGCCACACTTCACTCGTCAGATTCGTATTGGAAATCGAATCAAACGAGCTTTTACCCTTATTCCACAAGAGATTTCTTTTCTTTGCTGAAGCCTTATCTTAGGACACCCGCTTATATTTTAACAGATGTGCCGCCCCCCAAACTCCCCACCTAACAATGTCTTCCGTCGAATCGACGCCACAAGCGCCTGTCCAAAATGAGGATGTTCCCGCCTCCCATTCACCTGAATAAGCAAAATAACGTTAAAAGTAGTGGTATTTCACTTTCGCCGTTTCCGGCTCCCACTTATCCTACACCTCTCAAGTCATTTCGCCAAAGCTCCACTAGAGTCAAGCCTACCGTGGTCTTCTTTTCCCCGCCGATTCTCAAGCCCGCTCCTCGCCGTGGGTTTCGCCGATAAGAGACAAGGACAAGTGGGATCTCGTTAATCCATTAATGCGCGTCACTAATTAGATGACGAGACATTTCGCTACCTTAAGAGAGTCATAGTTACTCCCGCCATTTACCCGCGCTTGGTTGAATTTCTTCACTTTAACATTCGTAGCACCGGGCGTAAATCACACGCGCGAGCATCCACAAGTGACCATCACACATGAGCCACTAAACAAAGAGGGATTCCCTGTCCGCACTAGCTCGAATCGACCGCTCAACGCCGGGGAAGGCCCTCGAGGGAGCTGCTCCTGGCCCGTCTCTCGGCCGCGTGGGCGGCGACCCGACCCGCGAGCAGCTCGAGCAGTCCACCGACAGCCGATGGGTTCGGGATTGGGACCCTCGTGCCCAGCCCTCAGAGCCAATCCTTTTCCCGAGGTTACGGATTCATTTTTCCGACTTCCCTTGCCTACATTGTTCCATCGACTAGAGGCTATTCACCTTTGAGACTTGATGCTGCGAGAGTACGACCGCGTGGGAGGCACTCCTAGCCCCTCCTGACTACGGGTTGCCGAGGGCGACCGAACCCCACGACGCAGCGTGCTCTTCCAGCCACCGAACCCCACTGCACAGCCAAGCTTCCAGGTGGGAGGTCGCAGAAAAGAAAAGATAACTCTTCCAGGCCTCGACGACGCCTCCGGGACTCCCTAACGTTGTCGCTACCACCACGCCCTCATGAATGTTAACCCGATTCCTCGATGCTCGCGCATGCACGCCATCGACAGCTTCCCCGGCTCCTTAGATCGACTAACCCATGTGCAAGTGCCGCCCATATTGAACCTTCCTTCGGCCTTCAAAGTTCCCTTTCATTTGAACATTTGCTACTACCACCAAGATCCGAGATCGACTCACCGGCTTCCGCCCCGCTCGCGACCGAGGTTTTGCGGCTACCGCCGCGCCTCCTTACTCACGAGGCCCGGTCTCTTACCGGGACGGCCGAGTATAGGTCGCGCGCTCAGCCGCCATCCATTTTAGGCTAGTTGATTCTGCAGGTGAGTTGTTACACACCTCAGCTTGATTTCGACTTCCATGACCACCGGGCCCCGCTATCTTAATCGACCAACACCCTCATGGTTCTAGGTTATCGCAGAGTTGGGCAATCAGAACTGGCTTCGGCTCATCCCGCACGCGCTCTGCTTACCAAAATGGCCCACTTGAGCCTCGATTCCATGGCCCGACTCAATGGAGCAGCCGTGTCGTCCTACCTATTTAAAGTTTGAGAATAAGTCGAGGGCGTTGCGCCCCCGATGCCTCTAATCATTAGCTTTACCCGATAGAACTCGCCCGCGAACTCCATTTATTCTGAGGGAAACTTCAGAGGGAACCAGCTACTAGATGGTTCAATTAGTCTTTCACCCTTAGACCCAAATCGGGACGAATGATTCGCACATAGTCACTACGGCTCCCACCGTAGTTTCCTCGGGCTTCGCCCGCCATAGTTCACCATCTTTCTCAGTCCCGACAGCATGCTCTCACTCAAACCCTTCTCAGAAGATCAAGGTCTGGCCGACCTGGGTGATGCCAATCCCATGAGAGGGGGATCCCACCAATCACTTTCCTTACGCCTTTACGCTTACTTCAGTCCGCTGATCTGACATGCTTCAAACCTTGTCCGTGTTTCAACACTGGCCAGCGGGGCCCGCCGGTCGACGCCATGAGTGCACAGGTGCCAAAGCACGCTAAAAGGCTGCGACGGCCAGATTCCAATGATCGAGGGGCGACGCATATCTCCACTAAGCCGACTAGAACCCGCTTCACGGGCCCCAAACCGCGGTTTCGCCCAAGACCGAGTCAATCGGGCGAATCGCGAATCGCCGTTCCACATCCGACCGAGGCACATCGCCGGCCCCTATCTACTTCCCTCCCGATAATTTCAAGCACTCTTTGACTCTCTTTTCAAAGTCCTTTTCATCTTTCCCTCGTGGTACTTGTTTGTTATCGATCTCGCCCAGATTTAGCTGACAAAATTTACCTCCGACGGGCCGCATTCCAAACAACTCACTGCTGCAACGCCTCATGGTGCGACAGGTCCCGGCATGACTCGGCTCAATTCTTTTCTCCGACCCTTCCAGGGGACTTTGGCCTTGGCCCGTCGAGGACGCTTCTCCAGACTATAATTCGGACGGCGGGACCACCCAATTCTCAAGATGGGCTTTTCCCGGTTTGCTCGCCGTTACTAAGGGAATCCTTGTAAGTTTCTTTTCCTCCGCTTATTGATATGCTTAAACCCGTCGGGTGTTCCCGCTCGATCTAGGTCGCGACGAGGGGTTCTTGGCCTTCGGTGAGTAGTGCCCCTGCTACGCCGGCGTCGCGACACGACATGGAGATTCTCCAATTCTCCTCCTTCCTCTATAAACAAGGAAAGGATTAGGGGTTCATTTCAAACCACCTCTTGCTTATCGTGGCATGCCAGCTAGTGGAGACCCGATTACCCAACGACCCACGAGATCACGATGTCCGCATGGGGAGGCGATGTCAGCCCGACTTCAAGCCCCTCGCCCGAAGTATTGAGGTGGAGGAAGCGTGTCGCGTATGTATATGTGACGGTATGACCTAATGGCATCGGCGCAACTTAGCGTTCAAGACGCTTCGATGATTCAGGGATTACTGCGATTCCGCGGTAATGGCATTTTGCTCGTTCTTGTCCGATGCGAGCTTAGATATCCGTTGCAGTCGTTTTTGTGAAGGTTAAGCGACCATGCCTTCCCACGCGCGTGGCCAGGGTAATAGGATGGCTTTTGTTTCGATTTATGTATTTTCCTTGGCGTTTTCCGTTGAGGGTTGGTTGTGGTCATTAAGGTCCATGAGACACCCCGTGTACACATCGCTGGCATAGCCGCAAGGGGGGCTCAAGTGGGGGACTTCTAGATCCATCGAAACGAGTGGGCTCAACCGCTCGCCCCAGAAGGTTGTTGTGAAACAACGCATGTTCTTGGTAAATTGTGATCTCGATGGGTTCGGCAATGATGGTCATCGCATGAGTTCACTATGGAAACATTCACGACTTCTCCTTCCTCACAATGATAAAGGTTTGAGTGGACTTCGCGATGTCGTGGCGGCGAACCGCTCACATCGCCCGATCGAGACACTTAGCGTGGGACCATTCATTGTCGGTGGGGACGACGAGATTGGTGTGTATGTCTGAGGCGAGGGCGTGGTGCTTGGCGAGATGATGGTCGGCGCTTACTAGGGATTCCTTGTTGAGAAGCCCGACAATTGCAATGATCATCCCCATTACGATGAAATTCAAGATTTCCTAGGCTTGCCCAGGCCAGGCTATAGACTAGTTGAATACGCGCATCGAGTGTGCAGCCGCGCGTCTTGGATCAAACATCTGAGGCCTTCGGCGGACTTGTATTGCCTCGAGCTTCCTTGGCTGGCGCCGTAGTCCCGCAGAAGAGTGTTTGCGGAGGATCGCGCATAGCTAGTTGGTTGAGGTCTCGTTCGTTAACGAAATTAACGGTGAATCTCTCCATGGCTAAGAATAGCCATGCACCACCAGCCAGGGTCGAAAAAGAGCTCTCGGTCTGTCCTGATGCCCACTATGTCTACGGACCCCGAGGGTAAAGTTTCCCCTTGAGTCAATTAATGTGAGCTCCTCCTGATGGTGCCTTGCCTTGTCATTCCTTCAGTTGACTGCAACCATGCTCCCCCTAGAACTGAAACTTTGATTTCTCGCCAAGGTCTGTAGAGTGGAGTCCCTAAAAGTAACATCCGTGATCACAGTCAAACAATAATAGTTTGAGTTGGGACGGTATCGATCGTCTTGGGCCCCCGACTTTTTCGTTCTTGATTGCAGAAACATCCTTGGCAAATGCTTTGCCGAGTTGTTCATCTTTCATAAATCGAATTTCTATGACTATAATCTACAGAATGCCGATGTCCTGACCAATCATTGCTCCGTCCGGCCGACACATGGGCAGAAATCCATGATGTTATCCCGTACTAATGTATCCGATAAGCGTAGGCTTGCTTTGAGCACTCTAATTTCTTCAAAAGTATGCTTAGGAGCCGCGACACAGCGATTAAGACCCGAGGCGCATCGCCGTTAGAAGGGACGAAGGGCCAGGGTGCCTGTGACCGAAGCCAGAGCCCATCGAAGTCCAAACTCGACTTTGCGCAACAACTTAAATACTCGTATTGGGCTAAATTACCTGCGGTATTCTTGGCCTTAGACATGCCCTCGATTGATCCTCGTTAAAGGGATTTAGATTATACTCATTCGATTACCATACTTAAATGGCAGATGTGTTATTTATTGTCACTACCTCCGGGTGTCGGAGTTGGGTAATTTACAGCGGCGCATATTCATGGATGTGTTGTGCTTGGCCAGTTTCTCGGGCTCCTCTCCCCCGAATCCGACCACAATTCTCAAAGTCGCCCATCGAAACCATGGTGGGTGTCTGCGCTTGATTTTTAGGCCAGCGTGTGCGGCGTCTAGCTTGGTCTGAACCGACCTTCTCTCTTGGTCAATCCTTTCTCATGAAGGATTGTCTCTGACTTTATTATCGTGGGTTCACTGCATCCACATATCGTGTGCGCTGAATCTCACAGACCTTAGGCCATTTCGACCCTACCTGACGTATCTCCTCGACCTTTGCTCACGGCGGCACATCTCGGCGTGACTCTCCTTGCTCTTGTTCTTGACTCGCTACGCTCCCATAGCAATGGCCTCTCGGGGCACGCTGCCCGACTCCCAAAGCAAGCCTGACCCTTTGAGGAACACGGTGCTGTGCAAGGCAGCTCTCCTGAGTTCCTTATCTTCATTGCTTTCCTAGCGAGAAGCTCATTCGCGTGGGCCTCCCGAGACTGCCGCCGCATGATGCATTACGCTCACCACTTGCCTTTAAAAAGGTGTCTCCCCACAATATTGTTTAAGCATGGCTCGCGCTAAAGGCTCAGTGCATGGCCGCTACTCATACGGTGTGCTCCGGCGAGACCCGGGTGAGGCATGATGCCTGCAGGCGATCCTCGATCACTTGGCACCACTAGTTAGTGCATGTCTCCGTGCATAATCACCCCAGGCCCCCCAATGCAGAGCATCTCTCATCCTTGCGGCCCCTCGGTGAAGGTGAACGCCATGTCGTTCCCACACCTCTCAGGCGTCTCATCAAATACGTTTGAATAACATGTGCCTGTCGGTCTTCGGCGATGTATGGGCAACATCTCTCGCATTTTGATATCCCATCACGCCCCTCCGTGACGTGTCCCTTGTTCGTCTGTTGTCTTTATTTGGTTTCGCCACCGCCTCGGGTTCATGTGGCCGACGCCGACAGGCCGATTTGTGCGAGGGTAGAGCTGACGTACCCCCTTCATGAGTCCCGATACGGACGGCTTCGGCTCGCTCCTCAAGCATCTTTGTGTCTTATCTCCCCAGGCCGGTCCTACGCTCTCATACCCAGCATGCACTCCCCGCGAAACGCGAACCACTCATTTGCCTGACATCATCGACTCCGGATTCTCAGCGGACTCACATCACACACCCTCGATCAACACATTTTCTTCCGCGGCGTACTCTCCCTTGTCAGCTCGATCCAGCCGCACGTGTGGTAACGAAACTCTCCCACTCAAAATCTTGCACGCCCTGGAATGCGAGGTCTTCTCAGCACCTCTGAGTCTTCTTGTCTTCACTTGCGTGCAAGGTCTGCGTCTTAGCTGCAGGGACCGTTTCGGTAAGGAGATCGAGCGTAGCAACCATGTTATGTGCTCCACTCCCTAAAGCATCCACAGTAATGCATTCCTTTTAGCACAACATACTTCCACTATCCTAGTAACACTCCTTTTTATTATTGTACTGAGGCGTGATGCCCTTGCTGTGGATCTGGCTCTTCTTCACCGTGCTTTGCTTGCTTTCGATGTGACTCCGCCTACGCACCTGATGAGGCTCTTTCCAGCGTGTCGCCTCTTATTGTTCTCCTTGATGAAGTTAACTCGATCTCATATCTTGATGATACTTCACGGTCACGGGGCCTTTAAAACTCCTGTAGACTTGGTCTTACTAACCACGCTACGCTAAGGCCCCCGAGAGTAATGAGCCACCTCTTGCGCCTATTCTCACCTTCTAACGTGCTTCCTCTGCCAATGTTCAACAACGACATCCTAAGATCTAGAGATACACCCACACACTCCACAGATTCACCTCCTTTGTGTAGCTCCAATCTCTCCTGAGGCTTCCACTATCTTATACATACGAAAGTTGTACACCTCTTTAACGACCAAATTTCCTTGAACATTCTGTATCACGGATGTTCACCACTTCTCTCGTGGTCTCTGTTGATCTCCTCTCTCTGTAGTACTTCAGCACCACACTAAGATCATAATCCACCAGCCATCAATGAGGTTTTCTTTAGTGGGCATAACTACCGGCTGCTCTCATGTATTTCACGATGGTCTTGTTCTCTCGAGGGAGAAGTCCTCTTCTCCCGCGCGCTCAATCTGGAAATCCAGAGCTTCTATCACAATTGCCTCCATTCCTCTTGAAGGACTTTGGGGCGTCTACGCTCTCTTGAGCCCGTATAATTTCTCTCGGACTCCTCCACAGGGTCCATTGTGTGTGGTCGATCATTTCAAAAGTGTGTGTTGACCGGCTCCTCGCATGACTACTTAACCCGGTTGTATTGCCCGCTGTAAGAGCTATCTTGAAAGTTGACAACGTCCGTCCCTGAACATGTTGATATCCCTTGTATTAAAATAGTGAACTCTTTCATTTGTTCATGATGGGAACCCCCTCTCTTCTTGAAGACTCTCATGCCCGACGGCAAAATCTCACGATAAGGGATTGACTCGTCCATCCAATCTTTTAAGAGGATTCCTCACTATCTTGACATGAAATCCAAAGCACAATTTCTTCATCATTCTCATCCTCGATTCTTTATCAAAGCACCTTACCACCTGGCGTGAGGGGTGTCCGATCACCTCGATGGGTTACCTGCATGTGCTTTAGGGGACTCCTTGCCCGATTCATGCCCACGATAGGGTGATCGGAATCAACAATATTTATATTCTAAATTTCCTCCCCTCTTTGTAGTCAAAAAACTACTGCGATATAGTGGGTTGGTCGAACACGGGATGGGTTTCATCTTCTGATGATTTGTAACATGGTTGAATGATGATGAGGGCTTTCATTTGGATTTTGGTTGCATTAAAAAAAGTGTGGGTGTTGTTGTCACTAAGGTTGTGGCGTGGGTTCAAACAAGATGTGAAAGGAGACCTTGAAGGGAACAGCTAGATTATCGAGAAGGGTTATAAAGTATCCTCGGGTTATTTCCTCGCATTAGAGCAAATGACATATAGTCATTGCCAAAATCGGATCTTTGTTTATCTTTAAAAACCAACCCTTAAAAACATTCCTATTTGAACTAAAGCATTTACTGAGCATTTAATGTTTTAGCAGTGGAAAATACAACATTTAACCTACTTTGAGTGGCTCGTAAATGACATCTAATGAATAATAGATTATGTACTCCATTAAAAAGACTGCTTGAACCTAAAACATGCAGTATTGACCAAAGAAATACATTAAGTAGCATTTAAACCTAGTTTACTGGAATGTTTGAAACATGAAAGCCTTGATGCCTGCTCCATTTAAAAGCAGGAGGAACACCTATGACCACCATTAACCAGCACTTGACCCTCTATAACTAGGGTTTAAGACTGTGAGGCATCCTTTGAGTTGTCCTCGAGGGGTGTGTTTAGTATTGAAACAGAAAATGGAGAAAGAGAGGAGAGAAAATGGGAGTGAAGCAGGGGTATGTAAACTGCGTGGATTAAAAGTTAGGTTACCAATATGTCACTGCAGGCTCATATAGCCTTACAAGATGTAGAAAATCCAAAATACGCGAGCAATATGAATTACATTGAGGCGAAGAGGAAATTTACGCACCGAGGCAAATTTGGATCACGCAAAACGGGGGCGACATTTTTGCGATGCATGGTGAGATTTAGCTATCATGAAAGTGCCGAGCATAAGCGAAAATTGAATTTTCTCTATGCCGATCAATTTTTCGCTATGATGATAGTTTATTTTAAGCTATGATAAGCGAAATTTCGTTATCATGAAAAGTAACCAACACTGCGAATTTTCGCTACCATTGCGAAATTTTACGCCAATCCTACGAAAAAATTCGCTATGCCATACCGTAATGCCAATTCTCCCATCTCTTTGCCATACGCATCCCTCCGGCTTTGCATTTCTTCGACTCGATGTTTCTTCATCCAGGCTTGATGAAATCGCCCAGAGAGAGAAGTCATCTGGGCTTCGGCATAAAATCCATGGGAAATACAATGTCGACTTGAAATGTTGGTGAAGGTTCACAAAACACACTTAAAAACTACGAAAAACAATCTCGAAACAAAATCGTGTAATACTAATGGACTGTACATGTCAATCGACTTAATTAATATGATTGATGCGCCAAAAGCACTCAAAAGCCCTTTTAAAATAGGACTCGAAATAGAAATTTTTTGAGTCTTAATCACTCACTAAACACTTTTCAAAATCCAAAATTACACGAGACATCTCACGCTATTTCTTAGAGGTAGTTCGTGCCTCCGTTTAGGGTTCTACCTAATAGCAGCTTTCCGATCCTTAGAACCGACCTTCCCGATGCTTTACAAAGTGGCGCCTTTGATAATCATCGAGCAACCATTCGATACGACGCCGACTCACGGCGCATACGCTCACCCTCGCTCTTGCCTCTCTGGGTCCCGCAGAAGCAAAGTGTTAAGGGGTGAAACTTGATATCTATGTGTAATAGCCTCTCGATTTGTGAGTCACCTCATTTTCTCAATCTTTTAGGAACTCTTTCCCCTGCCCACACTCTGCAGTGAAATTTATCTCTTGCTCTCTCGCAACTTTATCTCCTTTATCAAGCTAGGTCTCTAGATGCCACGACCACACTTTTGTGGGACTCGATACTTGGTTCCGATTTACATCCTAAACCGCTCTTGTCCACATGAGGGCAAGTACTTGCCGTATCCGTTTTGTGCCTCTAGTGTCTACACGTCGATGCTTCCTTGGGACAAAGCGGTGGCTACTAGCCACCCTCACTCTTGCTTCTACTCCATTCTGGGGGCACTTTTCATCTCTTGCTTCTTGTTCGCACGGCGACAACTGCTCTGTCTCGTGATTAACATGCTGGTAGGACCACTCTCTTTCCTCGGTTTTTGTCCTGCTTTGTGAGGTGTAGTACTGCTTGCTTCAATCCTCTGTGACACTCTACCTTCGGTCATGTCTTGTGTACATTCGAGGTAACTCTCACCCACCTCCGGTTTAAAAACCGCTGCGGTCCCCCCTGCGATCTTGGATTCCTCTTAAGCCTTGCTTTCGGCATCTTTAACTCATCGCCGATCGTTGACTTGCTCGAGTCTTAATCGATGGGATTAGGTCTCATCCTCCGCCACGAAGGCCCTAACGTGGCCCAGATACAAACTCTTTTCTTTCTGATACTGTGTCACCTGACAATTTTATTGACTGACATGTGCTGGCGTGCTGTTAGAACCGACCTTCTCTCACCGATGATCTTTCTCATGGGATCCCTGCCGACTTTATTATCGTCGTTCCATCATCACGTAGCAAATGCGCTAGATCTCGCAAAAGACGCATGACGCTGATGACCCCCTACGATATCTCCCTCAGCGCTGGCTTGGCACATCCTCGCATCCTCTCCTTGTGCTGAATTCTGACTCGCGCTACTGCCTATAAATAAATGGCCTCTCGGGCCTTATGACTCCACAAGCCTGTTGCCCCAGACTTTGATTGTTTGAGCAACGCTACATTCTCGCTCTGAAGATCCGCATCTCATTGTGGCCACTGCGGCATGCTCATTACGTGAGCCCCTCGAGGCTTACCGCAGCCGTAAATACATATACTTGCGTCCACAAGGGTGTCCTCTAATATTTTTAAACACTTAAGCTGTTGGAGAGCTCTCGGGTGCCCATACCTTCTTATCTCTCTGCGCCTAATTATGATGTACCCATTCTGAGGCTGTAGTTCCTCTGAAAGTCTGATCACTTGACTTATACTTAGTGCATGTCTCGCCCCTTCTGAGGCCCCCTCGCGGAGCATCTCTCTCATCCATGACCCCTCTGGTAGAAGGTAGAACTCTCTGTCAGAGTTCCACACCTCTCGAGGCGTCTCATCCATCATTCGAATAACGTACTTGTCAGTCTCAGTATGGGGCGGTATCTCGACACCAATCCATCTGCCCCTCCGCTGACGTAATCCTTCGTCGCATCGTTGTGTTATAGCGGCGGTTTAGCCGCCTCGGGCTCATCGGAAAGAAGGCTTCAGCCCACGATTCTGAGGGTGGGCGACTTACCCTATGTTACGTATGAATGGCTTCAAACTTCATCTCCCAAGCATCTGTCTCTTGTCTCCCAAGCGGAGTCTACTCTCACCCATTGCACTCCCACCGAAACATCGAACCACTCATTCACCCAACATCCACAGGCTCCACCGGTCCTCACGGACGCTGTCCATAGACCCAAATCAACCCTGATTTGCTTCGCGGCCGCTCTCTGTCAAACCCGTTCGAAAGCGCACATGTGTGTAATAGTGAGCGATATCCTGTCGAGAAAGTTGATAAATGGATATTTGAATAATCGCGTTGCCATCCGCAGTGGCCGTGCGTCAGTTATCATGAATCATCATAGCAATGAGCGCGCAAACCGACCTTTTATCTAATAAATGCATCCCTTCAGAAGTGAAGGTTTGCGATATTAGCTCTAAATTACTACGATTCATCATTGCCAAGTACCATCAAACAAACTATAAGCCTGGTTTAATAGGCCATTCGCGGTTTAAGTGGAATTAGTTCATACTTATGCGTAGCTTAATCTTTGAACAACAAAGCATTGATTCATGCCACGTGAGTCAATCGAATCAACAAATTTATATCCTAAATCCTCTTTTAGTGCGAGAATCTTTGTGCCATGTGACTCAGAAATTCGAACAGGGGATATGAGTTTTCTTACGATGGTTGCGGTGGTTAAAAAATGGTGAAGATTTCAGATTTGGTTTTAGGTTTTGTGAAACTGAGGGGTTTTGATGGTGAGCATATTGGAAATAAAAATGGGAGGGAAAATAAGAAAATAATAAAGAGGTCTCCCTTGAAGTATGTCGGAATCTAGGTTTGGATCAGGAGCAGCGGGGGTTTAGGGTGTTTCCTCGTGTTAGGAGGATGACCTATGGTCATCTCCCAAGCAGGATATTGTTTAGTTGTCTGACCCAACAAAAATATTTATCCCTTTTGAAAAATGGCATCTGACCATAGGTGGTCATAGAAGGAAAGGATGCGAAAAGATGAAGGATGAGAATAAATCTCTCTGTGGACTCCCACCTTTCAATGGTCATGGAGAGGGTGGCCAATAGTCTACCAGGTGGATGATAAATCCTTGAACCCTAAAGCTTACCAAATAATAGCCGTTCAGGGAGATTTGAAGGGATAAAAACCTCCTGATTAGGGAACCGCAGTGTGGTGGATCTTTTTGCGTGAAGAGCCTTGGGGGGGACACCTCTAGTAGCCTTCATGCTCTGCTGACAACCTTACCTTGAGGAGACAGGTTTTAGCCCGACCCGCCTCCAGAGTTGTCTCATCCCTCGAGGAGGAATTTTGGATGCCAAAATGAGAAAAAGAAAATGAAGAAAGTGAGAGAAAGGAGAAGAAGCGGGAAGCCAGCGGGGAGGTGAGAAAGCTTCTCCCAAGAATTTATTAGCAGAAGTGATTGATCTCCATTTATTCTGGAGTAAGGGGCTTCTGTATGCTTTCGAGAAAAGGAAAATTACAAAACAATATGAAGCAATAAAAAATTACAATGAGGATGTGTTTTACAGGAAGAAACAAAAATTATAACAAAAATCAAAAGCGAAATGCGTAGGAATGTGAGCAGATTGGCAAAATGGTGAAGGCAGGTGTCACTTGAGGCACCTGAGCGATTGTGCGTGAGGGAATGAAGTCGCCAATCTGCATAATTACCTGTGATCGATTTTCTTGCATTTTATCTTTATTCTTTCCTTGGTCTCGTGTGCAATGTTGAGTTTGACTCGTTCTTAGTGCTTGGATGCATTTCGACAATTTTGGCATAAATAGCTTTAGCTGCACTTGAGGTGCCACAAAAATGCCATCGATGAATGGCGGGGACCTTAATGTAATAAATCGGGTTAATTACGGAATTGAGTACGTAAAAGTGCCAAACACAATAAACGGGTTGAAATAGCATTTTTTTAGGTACTAATCAAGCATGTGTTCTTGGTAGGATCGACCGGGTAGCATTCTTATGCGGCAAGCGTTGAAACGCGTGCACCTAGCTAGACCTGATATGCCATATATGGGTGAAACGGGAGGCGAAGCCGAGCTATCATCATACATACGTGTCACCAGCGTTGAGCGGCTTAAGCTTGGCGAAATGTGATCATTAGATCCCGTGCGAGTGTTAAGGTCCACTTGTCAGGAAACCTGAGCCATCGTCATGGGCCATGAATTCGAACCCTTTGGCGTGCTTTCGGATGCTTGGGAGGGACAGCATGGAGCCATGATGATGTAGCTTGTAAAGACCACACTTACATGAGGAAAGCGTTAGGTGGAGAAGAGGCAACATTAAGAAAAATCCATCAGTGGGAAGCGGCTCACGAGAACCATTATGCGCGATGCCAAAGGCTTGATTCAAGCGCTTTGTAGCTAGAATGAGAAGGGAGTGAGACGTAGTTCGTTTGCACGACCCGAGGAACACCGGCCATTGCGAGGCTTACGGCTCCATGCATGCATCGGGTTGATTACAAGATGCACACCACCACCGAAACCAGTGACTAGTTAAGGTTGTCTCATGAGCCTGGAGGCAACTGGTGATGCCTTTGTGGTACCAATTTGGGCATGAGAAGGAATGATACTAATTTCCGAGCGACGAGTGGTTGGTGAGCAGCATGAAAAACAAGTTTGAGGACAACAAAGTTGCAGGTGCAGAAGCCACCATGTCTCGTGAGGCGCTATCACCAGGGTGCAGGTGTCTGGGCATGGCATGTGTATTAAGTAGGGGAGACAGGTGTCTGAAACGACCTTGCTGGAGCCCGGTTCCTGGGCATGACAGCCTTCAGGCTAGGCACCCGGCGTGCGAGCGGGGAGCCAGCTGGTCAGGCAGCGTGTAGAGGCGAGGGCCTTCAGGCCAGGGGAGCCGTGCCTGGGCGGGGCCGCTCGACCGAGGCTGTGCCTGGGCGAGGCCTTAAAGCCAGGTGCCTATGGGCGTGTGACAGGTGTAACAGCGGTGCCTGGGCATGAACTAGGCGGGGCACCATGCTGGTGGCTGTAGGCGAGACCCCGTGCTGGGAGGCCCGGGGCACTAGGGGAGGCAGGTGAATGAGGCACTTCAGGGCATCATGTGCCTGGTGAAAGGGGCGGCCTAGGGGGGGAGGAGGAGGAGGGAACCGTACTGGAGCAGGGCGGCGGCGCTAGGCCAGGGAGACGGGCCTGGGTGGGCGGAGACAGGAGGGCAGGTGCTGGGCAGGAGCCTTGGGGCCCCGGGCACCGTGCCTACTGGAATGCACTAGGCGGGGCATCTTGCAAAGCATGTGCCTGTGGGGGGCACCTTGCCGGGAAGGCAAGCGGGGCAAGGCACCATGTCTGGGCGCGTGCACTGGGACTGCATGCTTGAGCAGGAGGGCATGGAGGCACGTTTTAGAGAGAGAGGGCGGGACAGCGGAGGAGCACCATGCCTAAGGCATGTGCCGCTAGGAGGGAGGCACCATGCTGGCGAGGCAGCGAGGCGAGGCGCCGTACTGCAGAGGTGTCACACACCCTGCATTTACCCCAGCTGGGTGTGTGTGGCTTGGTTGCTGGGGCCGTGGTGACCTTCTGATGCCTCACGATTCTCTAGAGACACCCTGAGGCGATCTGGGGCCTCTCTCAACTCATTTTATTGGCTACTAAAATGCAAAACAATCTTCCACGAGGCTCCCACGTCTCGGGATGCTCTGCTCTGCGTGGATCCGACTCACGTGAATTAACCCAGTGGGCGCGTGGTGACCATTTTTATATAGGATGCTCGAGAAGGCTGATCCTGTAGATACGATTATATTAGAGTCTGCACTCCCCAAAACTCGGTCTTCAATCCTGTGAAACCCAGCCTTGATCCCTTCGCTCTGCAGGAGGTCTGGTTAAGAAACTCTCTTATACCACTGCGACCATGAGAATCCGAGAAGGAGTAGAGTCCTCCCCTTGCTTCAGAGTCTTCCCTTCCAGGAGTCTTTCACTTTAGAGTCCTTCACTTTAAGTCTACACCGCAGGACTCAGGGATGAAATCCGCGTGTTGCACCGGATTAGGAAGCTTGCCTTGAGGCTCTGCCTATATATATTCTGGCCGACGTTCCCGCGCGATTTCGTTTGCCTCGAGTGCCGCGTCTGGGGCCCTCTGGCCCAGTGAGTCGCGCGTGGCGACCCGCGTGCTTTCGTCCCGGCTAAGATTACTTGCGCCTTCCCTAAATGGCGTCCTTGGCTCACGCTTTGTGCCTCCGAGCACTTGTTTCCCTGCTTTGCCTTGCTTTTTTCCCTTGCAGGTGGGCCATGCAGGACGGACCAGGTAGTGCCCTATTACCGCCGCGGGACTACGTGTTATCTGAGTGGCGGTGACAAACCTCAGCTAAAAATTCCGCGTCCTCGTTGACTTATTTGCCAGCGTACTCAGGATCGATCTTAAGCGCCATAATGTTGCACCGCTTTTTGACTTGCTTCATTGGCCAGTCCTCTTCGATAGTCAAAGCATTACTCGGTCCGCCAGACTTCCGGTGCCTTATTCTGATGCGAGGATGCTTGATCTGCTGCTGAACTGACTCAACCGCATGGCGGGTTACGCGGCGCCTCCACTACGTCGGATCCCAGGGTCAGTGATAGAGCTTAGAAGCTTACATGGAATGTCGGGTGAAGCCCGACCTCTGGTAGCAGTTTGTAGGCCCGCGTTGCACCAGCCTTCTGACTTTAAGGGTCCATCACATATTTTAGAATCCAAACCTCCTACGAAACCCCATTTGATCTTCTTCGGATAGAGGGTTAGCTTCAACGAGACAATCTCCCGTGCTCGAGTCCCAGTCTCTGCGCGTGTCGCATACTTCTTCATGCGTCTGCTACTTCTACCCGGTATCTAAGCTATGACGAATCACTTGTGCTACATGACTTGTGGCGGTGAGCCACTTATTTGCGTCAGTTCTCGATAGCTAACACATCCGGTGCGGGTTTGGCTCCGTTGCTACCTCAAAGGGCTCATGCACGTGGCTGAACTTTGAGAGTGAGATTGTAGAGACGGCTAGCATTCACAGAAGTTCCAACCGATTCCTTTGAGAGGATGTACATAGTGGTGCCCGATACTCTTTTGAACGCATCGATTCACTGTCTGTCCCAGCCATTAGTCGAGGTGAGATTCGCGATCGAAACTTGCGTGGTACACCCCACATATTTGAGAGCGGCTGACAAAGAAACCACACTTTTACATGCTTAGCGTATCTCGATCGCTCACAATGTCCTCGAAACATCCCAAAAATGTTTCACGACATTCTTGAAGAGAAGATGTGTCTTTGCCCTCTCTTTCAGCCCCCGGACACTCCACTCGAGAGTACGGAATGAAGAGAATACAATTACTTGGAAAACCTGTCTACTTATTAGTGCTTAAAAAGTGCTATTTTGAACCCTATTTATTATAGGTTTTGAGTGCTTTTTACGTACTAATCATTCAAATAACCAATTAGCATGTCGGGGTCACGTTATATTACTAATTGCATTTTGTAGCTATCTTGAGTGATGGTTTTGCGAGGCCCGAACACATCTTTATCTTCGAGTTGATGACACGATGAATCCGTAGAGTTCGAGACTCATCAATTGAAGACATTTGGAGCAGAGACGAAGCTTGGAGTTGAAGAAGGAGGATTATAAGGGATTTTAACGGTCGCGAATTTTTGGCACCATCTGCGACACCTACTGCTTGCCACTTGATGCTCTTGACCAGCTTTTTGTTTGGCTTTGTCTGAAATTACCTGCTTGTATTTTATGTCCTTCGCACATTTTAATTTCCTTATTCTTAGCATATATAAGCAAGCCTACCAGTCACGTATCAAGCAAAGTCAATCTTTGTGATATTAGAAAAAAGACTTTTTGCTCAGGTTTCAGCTTTTCTTCTTCTCCTCCACTTTTCTTTCATTTTTCTTTCATTTTTCTAGCCATCCAGGCACGCCTTGATGATGACAAATCAAGGCATTCTTAACTAAACCCTCATCATGAAGAGGAGGGGCCAGGTCAAAAGGTTTAAGGTAAGTTATGTTCTCATGTTTTTCGTATGGGTATTTAGGTTCACACGCATCTCACTTTAGGTTAGAAATCCTCCCTGAAAACTACCTCACGACATATATTTGGCAAGCTTTTGAATTCTGGGATCTTACAGATCCACTTTGTTATCCGATTAGTTATCTCCCTATTAGTTGTAGGGTAGTTTTATGAGACGTGTATGCCTTTATCGGGAACATTTATATAATGAATGCACTATGTCTATAAGAAGGGAATAGTTTAGGGTTGGGTTTCTTTGCCAGATAAAGAGAATCAGGTTCGAAATGACTATATGTCGTATCTAACTCACGAGAGAAATGACGAGAACATGTGAAATGCCTTGGGAGCCCTAAACCACATGGATCGAGACTTGAGGACCTCTTTTTGAATTTTGTTTCACTTTTATTTCGGTTTGCCGTTCACTGTGTTTCACTGATCCGTCGAAAATGCCATTTTCAATCCATTTGCATCGTCTCACGAAGAAAACTACGTCTGAGTGTTCGACCTGAACCCTTATCACTGGTAGCTCTGCGCGCGCACTTCTATGGCGTGATGGGATACAAATTTTGTTGATTCGATACACACACCTGCTTTGTCTGCGAATCGAATGGCGATAGATTCTGGGGATAGTGTACAGTAGAGATGAGAGGAAGCTGAACTTGTGATCATCACAAGAATTAATGAGTAAATTCTCGTTTCTTTTTATTTTACCATTTTCCCCACTGCGGAGTTCAACTGTATATTTGGGAGTTGAAAATTTTCCTACACATACTGTTTTGCTTTGTTTTGATTTTAGCTAACCTTAACCCTTTTTGGTAGTCTTGTTTTGCATTGGTTTCTTCAGCATTTGTGTAGTGTCTGGAAGTAGTTTATCTGATGGGAAAAGCCCAGCTATGACGGTGCATAGGCTCGAGGACCCAGTGAGCAGAGTGTGAAATTAGCCTTGCCGGTGTCGAGATGGAGCCTCCACTGAGGGGGCGGACAGACCGAGGGGTCCCGCGGGGGTCCCGATGCTTATTGATCAGGGGATCACACACCCACCGGGGTGAAGGTGCACCCTCATACGCCAATTCCCCCTGAGGAAGTGCAGTGAGGACCTTACAGTGCCCTGCTCCTGACCTTTCATGGTATGGAAAGCAAGAATCAGGTACAGCCATGTCGGGGGGTTCGAGTGTGCTGTGGCTTCAGGAGGTGCGTCGATGGAGGCTGTAAAGCTAAGGCCTTCCCATTGACCTCGAGACAAAGCCAAAATATGGCAATTCTTAAAGCAGAACCATCCAGACTTGGCGAGAGGAACGCTATAGGCGAGGAGTTTTTTTAAAAATTCTTCGATTATCCTGAGGTACAATTTGAAGAGCGAATCTACACCTTTGCGACTCATGAAAGCGGTAGGGGTTCTACCATTGCTAGGAGAGATACATGGAAACATCAGTGCCTGTCCACACCATGGATTTGATACGTGGATGCTGGTGAACCATTTTTATGATGGAATGTCTCCTCCAGCCAAACATTGAGAAACAATGTGGAGGACTTCACAGCATAGAAGGCTCAGATGAGGCAATGGATTTCCTCAACTACGTAGTTGAGACCTCCAAAGGTTGGGATGAACCAAATCCTAGGGAAACTGACAGGATAAGGCCAACCCCAAATCAAAGAGGAGGCATGTACTCCCTCTCGGAAGATATGGAACTAAAGGCTAAGGTATCCACCTTGGTAGGAGAGAAGAAGAATTGGAGGAAAGGGCTACACGAGGTCCGACGTGGTGAGAATCACGCAGGCCAAACCATGCTTCAATTTCGATCCTTTGGTCACTAGAAATCATCCAGAAATGCTATCTGTTGAGGATTGATGTAGAAACGAAAAGCAAACGTGGTAGGTCAATGCAGCCACAAATAAAGCGCTCCATATGGAGCTTTCCTAACCACCATGAACCACTAAACCTTTCTGAAGCCTCGGCCTCCGGCATATGTTCCCCTAGAACGCAGCTGGCATCGCTTGACATGGGTCCACTTCTCAATAGCAGCAACCACCCACCTCCTCTCCTGTTGAGCAAGCCATCTTGAATTTGAGCAAGGTGGTGGGAAATTTTATAGAGGAGCAGAAAGCCATCAATGCTCAGTTGAATCAAAAAATTGAAAATGTAGAAGGCTCCTTGAACAAGAGAATATATGGACTTGAAAATAGCCTTAATTGAAAGATTGATAACCTATAGTCATCCATCACAAGATTGACCAATCGAGTCTGGGGATTCAAGGAGGTTCCTTCTCGGTTGCCCAATCCCGAAGTACATGAATTACTTCTCAGTGAACACGCCCAAAATATGGATGAAGTTAAGGCTATAATTACCTTGAGGAGTAGAAAAGTGATAACTGTTCTTTTAAACTTGCTGAAAGACCAGAAAAGAAAGAGGAAATGGAGCGAGAAAAATATTCCTTAAAAGGTCGATGAAAGAAAAGCATGCCTCCTCCATTTTCCCAAACAACGAAAGCAAAAATAAGGCATCCAAGCAAGCGAGGCATCACGGAAGTAAGAGGCGAGGCGAAGGTCAATATGCCTCTCCTTGACGCTGATCAAACAAGTCCCTACATATGCAAAGTTTTTAAAGGATCTATGCACAGTCAAGAAAGATTGAATTAATAGGCCTTCATGAAGCAAATCGGCTCAATCATCCGATCAACCTTGGTGAAATACAAAGGTCCAAGGACCCCACCATCTCGATCAACATTGGAGGGACACAACGTGACAAAGGCGCTGCTGGATTTAGGAGCCAATGTCAACCCTCTTGCCATACTCAATCTTATAAGCCGATTAAGTTTGGGAGTGAAACTACTGACGTCACACATCCTTAGCCCGGTCGTCGGTGAAAATGCGAAAGGGATAGTTGAGGACATTTTGGTAAAGGTAGACAAATTCTACTATCCGGTGGACTTCGTGGTTCTTGACACAGAGCCAGTGGCAGGGGGTACTAACCAAGTGCCCATTATACTGGGGAGGCCATTTTTGGCCATCGAATCTGTGTCTTCTTGAATGAGTCCATGCAGCTCACCTTAACGGCCATGACGGGCTCAGCATTTCCACGGGCCTTAAGCACAAATCAACGGAGAGCAGAGCAAAGCTAGAGATGAAGTCTGCCTGAGTGGAACAAGGATGAGAAAGCACAGCACCCAAGAACTGCAGGAAGGATTGGTGAAGAGCAACCGAGCAGTCAATGAAGAACTAACTACACCAGTCACTCCTCTTGCAACCAGGAGCCCACCACCACCAGAAGAGAGCAGGATGCCTAACACAAAAGAGCAAAAGCTGGATTCAATTGCAGCACACCTCACTACAGGCGTGGAGGAGTTTCTCCTCCTGGACCCCCCTTGAAGTCCCGAGTGCACGATGGGAGTGGTTCCTGCAGGGACACAGACACAGCTCAATTTTGGCAGATTTTTTATTTTATTTTTATTTTACATTATTTTAAATTTTAAATTAGGATTTCTCTTAGTTGTTTTAATTTTAATTTTTAAATTTTTGCCTATTTCCTTGTGAGAGTTTTTTTTCCCATTTACAAATTTAATTTCTCCTGATTGTGGGTTTACTTGATTTTGCGGGTTTCCTGATGGGCGGAAGCGGCGGTTAATTGGACTGCGGGGAAATTTTGCGAGAATGCCTTGTTCATCACCTCTTGCAAAACTCTTGGCCCACTCCTCCCATAATTCTCCCATTTTTTGAGTTAGTTTAATGGTCAATTTATGGCCATTAACAGCCAAGCCTACCCCTCCTCCTCTATATAAACCCTTTTGGCCCCATTCTCATTTCACTACTCCCATTCAAGCTTTCTCCTCTCCCTCTCTCAAGCTTGAAAACCCTCTGCCCCTTCCTCTCCCCCAGTCCAACATGGTGAAGACTCGAGGGCGACTATGGAGCCGGTGCGTGGACTTCTCACCCCAGTGTGTAGGCGACCCAGCGAAGCCCTGACCCTTAGCACCATTGGCCCGACCAGGGACCACCGTAGCGCATGATCCGGCAGCCACAGCTGGTCGCCCTGCGCCACCGCCCTCCCACTACCCCTGTTTGCCATCCGGGGTAGTGGTGTTCTTCTTCTTTGTGGGATCCCCCTGCGGTGCCCACTGCCCGGGAGGCGTTATAATGCCGGGTTGGCCCCTCGCCCGATCACCACATCCCCCAGGCCGGCGGGAGGCCCACGCCCGGGGGCTCGAGACCTCGGGCCTGGGGGAGTAGATGCAGGTCGAGACCTCAGGCCCCACCTTCACAGCCTTATCAAGGTGTTGTTGGAGCCCCAAACCTGTCCCCGGGATCCATCATCAGGAGGCCTTACTTGTTAGTAATAGTGCTCTAGGCCTATTGTATGGACATAGTATTATGACTATTTATGAGTATTAATTATTCTAAATGTCCCTAATCGGTTATTGCTATGGGAATAACAATGAATTAAGATTAGTATAAAGTTTGATTGATATTCATGGGATGAATATGTGTATGAGATAAAATCAAATTTATATCTATTGAGAACACATATT
>JAEQBH010009472.1:0-115386 GCA_016808115.1 Tetrastigma voinierianum | reverse complement strand
GTCCGATCAAGCCGTGATCTTAGAGAGTAGCTTCTACTTTCTCTCTAAAACCAAACGTAAAATGGCTAATGGATATTTTGCTTTCCTTCCCCACGCTTTCTTTTTCCTTTTCTTATTTCATTTCCCATTCGGGTTTTCTTTCTTTATTTAGTATCATTCTTTACATGGCTCAATGTATACGGGATCCATTTCCCACAATATATTAATCAGACATTCTTCCATGCTAAGTGTCACTTTGGTGTGGCATGACATTCCCTAACCTTTGCCATTTGTCATCCTACACCCACGCCAAACGGAAATCCCGACTCACCCTGAATCTAACGAATTCGACATGGTAGCTAAATTTCGCGAGACGCAGTTCAACTGAGAAGTCCGTCATTAATCCGAATCTGTAAAATTCCTGATTTCAATCGAAATTACCGCTCTATCCTTCCTTAGAAATCGATTTTCCGAGGTCTCAATATATATATATATATATATATATATATATATATATATATATATATATATATATATATATATATATATATATATATATATATATATATATATATATATATATTTATATATCTATAAATAGATATAGATATATATATAGATATATAAATCTATGATATCTATATATATAGTAAATATATATAATCTATATATAAATACTATATAGATATCTATATACATCTATATATATAGATTTATATATATAGATATGTGACGCCCAAAACCTGTGGGGTCCTGACTACCCACAACCTCGCGAATATAAGGGAGGCTCAAGCACTGACGCTACTAGAAAATCTGCAAAGTCTCCTTGTACTGAGCTCTACCCACTAAAATACCGCATTTAAACCCGGTCCTGTTAGCCCAATATATTCAATATATCCAAGAGATCAAATCAGCACGGAGCAATACGACCACTGGGCCCACAACGATACTCATAATGCATACTAACTATGAATTCAACTATATATAACCCATTAGTTACAAGAGCTCAAACGTTTTACTCTTTATACAACATATATTAAAATTAGGAAAATTCTAAAACATGTAGATATCAAGCCAAGCCAAAGCCACAATCCCAGCTTTTCTTCTAATCCACTAGATCTGGGATGAGCCGTCCCTCCTCACACGCCTCGCACCAGAATAAGGGGGATCCCACGACCCGGGCGAGCTAAAGCCTGCAGGAGAATCGCTCCTAAGCGGGCTACTCACCACCTAAGTGCAAAGGCAATGTTCCAATTAAACAAACATTCAAGCAAATGCATGGATCCTACTCCTTGAATGTCTACATGACCAACCTCGATCCCGAGTCCTAACTGACTCCATCACACTCGCCTAAGCCTCGTATGAGAATTATCATTTTATTAGGTGGGCAACCTTCATGAATATATATCAATCAGCCGCCCGACGATTGATATATATTAATTGTTTGTGGATCACCTTCGATGAATATATATCAACCGTCGCCCACTGATATATTATTTAGTTTGACTACCTCCATGAATAAATATCAACTGGCCGTCCGACGGCTGATATATTATTTAACAGGGACTACCTCTGATGAATAAATATCAATCGGGTCGTCCGACGGTTGATATTATTTAGTTTGACTACCTCCGATCATTTAATATTTTAGACGACCTCCAACCACTTTCCTTCTGTGACTCATCTTTACGCACTAACTCCTACTTCATCCTAGGATGTTCCAGTATACGAATGCATGTATATTCCAATTCAATACCACATGCAAATATATAAATATGAATATACTCAAGATAAATTAAATCACACAAACATGTTATGTGATTATCATTTCACACATCAAATCAATTTCTCACTAATGTTCAAACACAAGCAATTGATTCGAATATTTAACCAAACACTCACGAAAATATATTCTTAGAACACTATTTCGAATAGAAACCCTGCTAATATTCTAAAAATCATTAAATCAACTAGTTTCACCAGGAACCCAATCCACTACTATTCCTCGCCAGACTATACTAAAACACATCGACATTTATGGCCATTTCTCACAACCTCGGATCTGCGAACAACTCAAACTCACAGAAGGGCTGTCCACGGCAACTTCACTGTCCAATCTCGCTTTCACTTGAATCGACTTACTCATTACCAATTATAAAGACAAAGAGAATTTATTGAATAAATTATCACAAAGACCCATAATGTACCCGCACAAGAGCCTAGATCAAGCCAACCCGCCCCAAAATTTCTAACACCCGGTCCCATGTTTTGCCGACAGCGACCCATTCCCTACTTTTATCATCTCAAGCATGCATTTTAATACTACTTCCATTACCAACAATTTCACAAGGCCACGCCAACCTAAAACTTAAGAGGGTCTCATGTTTCGACCATCTAACAGTTTTTTACACGGTTAATCGAACATTAGGCCCCAGTCTGGTCAAAATCAGGTAGGAGAATCACCTCTGGAGTGCCAGTCCGCAAATCTGGTCCACAGCCGCTTCCGGCGCAGGCTCTTCGCAGCCTGTCCAACCGGTCCATCACGTATTTCTGCAGAGCAGCGAAGACCCTCTCTCTAGAAAACTCCATCGGGCCACCGCATTCCACCGAAAATGAAGCCCCCACGCTTTTCCTTTGGCCTAATGTATTGAAGGAGAACTATTCTCCTCATTATGTCATTTTTAGTAACTTAAGATTTAGTTAATGACCTTATGTTCTTCTTTCTCGACATTTTCGCTACTTCTTCCATTTTCGTCATTTCATGGTACATGAGCAGGTGCGCACGCGTTTGTGCTCGGGGAATGCAATGAGCTCACCGCCTCATTTAATGCACGCATAATTCAGATTCGGCAGCGATTCAACGGTAACTGCTTTCATTATCCGTCTAGAGATTAATTACGGATTTTTAACTGTATCATAAATTTTTAATTAAAATATTTATTTCGCTCTTATAAATCGAATTTCTCGTCTTACAAGATATCTATATATGTATTTATATATATAGATATATACATATTTATATATAGATAACTATATAGAGTATATATATATATATATATATATATATATATATATATATATATATATATATATAAATATATATCTATATAGATTTATATATATATATATCTATATAGATATATATTTATATATATATATATATATATATATATATCTATATATAGATGAGTATATATAGATATATACATATTTATATATATGTGATAACTATATATATATATATATATATTTAGTTAATTCGAGAAATTCCAATTCTCGAATAAGGGCAAAATCGTACTTGATTACAAAGTGTAATTACGTTAAACCGTAATTAATTTCTAAATCTCGAATGATGAAACGGATTGTACTGTTGGAATCGCCTCGCCAAATCTGGGCTAGCACGTAAAATTTCAGAATTTCGAGACAAATGAGTCACACGCTGAGGCATCACTGTCAAATGCAGAATCGGCTTTTCGGCGCGATTCCAAAGCCACATATAAATATGTGTACTCACACAAAATTAAGGCGTAAGGAGTAGAGAAATGATGAAATGGACGCTCGAGGTAGTCGACAATCCAGAAACGACACAATGGGTATTATAGAAATTGATTTTGGTGACTAGAAGACAAATGTCTCTTCTCCACTTAAACAACAAGAGCAAAACGAAGGGCATTATTTGGTGATGCAGTGGGCCTAATGGCAATTTTAGAGTGAGAAGGTCCTCCTTTCTCTTAGCATATCTCAATCTGACCGTTGGATTTCGACTTTAGCGAAGGAAAACGTTTCTACGCGGAAAGGTGCTACTGTGGACCCCTGGTTTATGGTTTTTGACAACCCAAGAGGTGATTTTCTCTCACTTCATGCTTTTATTCCCATTTTAAGCGGTTTTTCGATGTTTCGGCTGGTTTGAGGTCAGTGAAGTTTGATCGGTCCAAAACAGGACCGAATTGTTAGAATTTCGCATTTCTCTCACTGATCCGACCTTCTGTAAATTAAATGCTTGGTGTCTTAAATTCAGAATTTTGCTTTAAATCATGTATTTGTATGGAAAGGCCTGAATGGGTTTGTAGGATCGGTCCCAAAACATGGGACCGAATTGTGGAATTTTGAGACTTTTGGCTGTCCGTGATGCCCGTAAACCTAGGCTGTTGTGTTAGAATTGTGTATTAAATTCTATGTTGGTATGCATGAGACTCGGGAATGCTTATGGAAATCGGTTTCCAAAAATCGAACTCGATAGGATGAGTGGTTGCCCGTGAGCCCCACTTCCTTTGTTTCGGGGATCGACCGTTTTGTGATACTCTATTGAATAAATTATGCTTTGGTGATTAGAGACCAGACTGAATGGAAATCTGCCTACCCAAGAGGAACCGGCAGGAAGTGTGGTTGCCCGTGGACAACCCACTTATCGCTGGACTAAAACGGTTTGTGATGGGAACAAATTGTCCATGTGTTTTGGTATGAAATTGTATGAAATGAGTGACTTGATTTTAAAAGTGTGTAGAAATCAATAGGTTAATGCTTAATGAGGACAATGATGAGGTCACAATTATATGGAATATAATCAGGTATGTATAGCCATTGGGAATAAAAAAAAATTAGGATTTGCTCAATTATAGTATGGAATATACCTATGTGATATAGGCCATTGGAGATGAATTATGATTTGCTCAAGTAGAGCTAATTGTGATGGTTGATATCATTAATCATATGCGGTAATTGTAGTTTCGATTGAAAATATATATTGTCATATTGTGTAAATGGTTTTGAAATGGCATAATGCATTTTCATATGCACTGGGTAAATTTAGAGTTAGGTGTGAGTGCATGACAGCGTATTTTATAAAACGGATATGGCTGGGTAAAGGAATTTCTGATGATGATCGAGAATCGAGTCGGAGACGGGCTGGTCCCATCATTTCTGATGAGGACCATGACCGTTTCTAAAGCTCACCAACCAATTCCACTCCTGAGGGTAGTCCATTGATTTGCATCGAACATTTCGTAGTGTATTTTCTCGTTAGAACAACGGTTGCTTGAAAATGATTACTTTTCATACATGACTTAGGTAAGTGTGAGTGAGCTCAAGTGAGGACCTCGTGATAATGGGATGAAATGTGTATATCCAAGTAGGATCATGTATTTATTTGAGGCTTACTTAGGGAGCATCAGACCGCACTTAGGTGGTGAGTAGCCCACTTAGGGCGATTCTCCCATCGAAAGCTTAGCTCACCTACGTGGGGACCCCTATTTGTGTACAGAGCGCCGAGAGACAAACTATTTCGAGGTTGATTTTGAAGAAGGCTTCTGGCTTGTGGCTTGATGGTTTTTTGGACATAACATGTATTAGAATCTGTAGATTTTAATATATACTTGTATAAACAAAAGTGTTATCAAGTATTGAATTATTGGGAGATAATTGAAGAATAGTTATGATAATTGATCTTATGAGTATTGGTTTATGAGCCCAAGAGGCAATTTTACTCATGTTGGGATTATATTGCATATATTGGATTGTTTGGGACAGGATATGCAAGTTATCTACAAGAATTGTATCTGGGGCAGAGCCCCCGTACAAAGGAGACTCGCCCGATTTTTCTCAAGTGGCGTCTGCAACGACATCCACTTGTATTCCGCGGTCGACTGTAGTCAACTAGACCCTGGCTGGGGGGCATATATGAGATACATACTGATATGCAGAGGATAATTATATAGTTATATTATATATATTATATATATTGATATTTATATATATAGATAACTATATATATATATATATATATATATATATATATATATATATATATATATATATATAGTTATCTATATATATAAATATGTATATATCTATATATAAATATCTATATATATAGATGTATATATACATATCTATATATATATAGATGTATATAGATATATCTATATAGATATATACATATCTATATATATAGATATCTATATATATATATATTTTTATATATAAATATTCTATATCTATATAGATTTATATAGATATATAAATCTATATATATATATATATCTATATATATATATGTATGTATATAGATATATCTATATAGATATATACATATCTATCTATATAGATATAGACATATATATATATATAGATATGTATATATCTATATAGATATATTCATAGCATCTATATATATAGATATGTATATACATCTATATATATAGATTTATATATATATAGATTTATATATATATATATATATATATATATATATATATATATATATATATAAATCTATATATAGATTTTAGATTTATATATATAGATTTATATATATAGATATCTATATATAGATTTTATATATATATATATATATATATATATGTATAGATATGTATATATATATAAATAGGATATATATATATATATATATATATATATATATATATATATATATATATACATATCTATATATATATACATTTATAGATATGGTGATATCTATATAAAATATATATATATATATATAGATATCTATATATAGATACTTATATATATATATTTTTATATATAGATATTTATATAGGCCTATATGAGCACAGTATATCAATATATATATATATACCCAAAACCAGATGAAAATACCAAACTTTATCCATAATGTACATTTGACAAATAAAATGTTCAAATTAATTTTCAGCCAAGAAAAGAAAAAACTTAACAAGATCATATTCCAAGGTCTTCTAATTCTTATTTAGAAGAACTCTCTCGTAAGATCAACAAACAATAAACTTAAATCTAGAAGAAGTAGACTATTCATCTACTATTCATTTAAACATAGAATAATTTTTATAAAAATTCAAAAGATTTAAGATAAAAAATTAAACTAAACCCCGAGAATAAACAAAATAAAAAGATCATAAAAAAGAGGATGTTTCAAATGTGGTTGCAAAGGGTCACCACAGTCTTAATCAAAACAAGGTAAGTGTTTTATCGAGCAAAGAAGAAGACACTTGTAAATACTTCATCTGGAAACCCGATAAATCTCAAACAAATTCTCAAAATGAAAAGAAATTGAAAAATTGCTTATGTCAAATAAATATGTTATCACTGGACAAGAATTCACTGAAATGGATCGATAGAAGCACAGAATTAAAAATATATAAGAAAGGTCATGAACAATAAAATTCAAACCAAAGTTTTCTAAAATAAATCTATCAAATTCTTAATATCAAATGAAAGATATGTTTCAATATTTATAGTATCAGAACTCCGTAACTTTGCAAGATTTATGTGAAGAAGTAAACAAATAAAAATTCAAATAAATGAATTAAAAATTGTACACAAACTTCTAGGAGAAAGAATAAACCAACTTAGGAAATCCAAAAGAAGATTTAATGTGAAGAAACAAATGAAGAAGTTGAAACTTTGTACATAGTAGTGACCATAGTAATGTCTAGAGCTATATACAAAGATAACTTTTGAGAACTCAACCCGATTACAGCAAGTTTTTATACTTTAATCGATCTGTGGAGTCGATTTAAATTGTATACAGAAGGATTAATCCCTACCGTATATTTTCAAAAACATCTCAAAGATTATCAATCGCTTAGTAATGATCCTTTCAAGGTTCAATATAAATACCACAAGGTCAGTATTTGCAAAATGCATTTTGTATTTAAAACTTCATTCTACTAGTCAAAATATAAGTCATCAAATCGTTTTTAGGAACCTTTCCTAACACAACTTTATCCTTTTCAAATCACAAAGGATTAAAAACTAAACATAATGGTCAAGAGAAATTCTTTTGAATTTATATAGATCAAGTTAAAGAAATAAATCAAGTTCAAGATTTTATTTCTTTACTTTCCTTAAAACAAAATACGTAAAATTTCTTCCGTAAAGAAATACAATATAAGAACCTCAAGAAAATTTACAATGTAATAAATTCAAATAAGAATAAAATATCCAAAACAAATAGAGCAAAATCTTGTTCTTCTATACCAAAATGCATTTTGAATAGAAAACAAAGACATATTTCTTACCATGAAAAAGATTTCAAAACAAATTCCTAAGTAAAATAGACCTTATTCAATGTGACGCCTAAAACCCGGGGGTCCGCCACTAACACCACAACTCATATCGTGAGAAACGCCGAGGACCCGACATTTTTCTCACGAAATCTGGCAGCCCCTTATACTGGGAGCTCACCCAAATACATAACCCCGTAAATACTGGCCCAAATAAGCTCAATATATTCACAATATGAGTAAAAGACGCACCACTGGGGCCTATAAACAATACTCATCATACTACAACAACTATATCTAATAGTTTTTAAAGAGTTAATAATTTACCTATACAATATATATTAAAATTAGAAAATTCTAATACATGTATCACAAGTCGTTTACAATCCCGCTTTTCTTCTAATCTCGCCCCAGACTTGCTCATCCCCATCGCCTCCCGACTGTAAAATAAAGGGGGGTCCCACGACGCGGTGAGCTAAAGCTCAATAGGAGAATCGCCCTAAGTGGGCTACTCACCAACGGCAAGTGCAATGTTCCAAAGTAAACACTCATTCAAGCAAACGCATGATCCTACTAATGTCTGATGACTAATAACCTGCATCCCGAGTCTCATCGACACACTCGCCTAAGCCTCGCGATGAGAATTATTATATTATTAGTGGACAACCCTCCAAGGAATATATATCAATCAAGCCGTCCGGTCGATTGACATGGCATATATTTGCCTGTGGACTACCCTCCAAGGAATAAATATCAACTGGGTCCATCCGATCATGATATATATTATTTGATCGGACCACCACAATTTGGCATTTTAGACTACCTCCGAACCTCGTTTCTCTAGACTCATCTCATGCACTAACTCCCATATTCCTAGGATGTTCCAAAGGCATATGGAACGCATGCATGCGCTCCAATTCGGGCCTAATCCATGCAAGATAATAATAAATATATTCACATAAAAATTAAATCACACAAACATGTTAATGTGTAATTTATCATTTCAAACACCAAACTAGCTCACTGGGTTAATAAATTAAACACAAGCAATTGGACCGAATTACGAACCAAACACGCATTTTCCCAAAAACATTTTTGGTCACTATTCTAGGAATGAAACCCTAGGCTTACCGTTCCCGACACTCAAATAACTCAGGTTCGCCTCAACTCACTTCACCGCCACTACCGGCCTCAACCAACCAATACATGATTCAAACCACAAAACACCATTTTCACTCATTATACTGTGTGGAGCAAATGCACGCTGCTCCATTTGTTTAAAAATTACAGTAATTCGGTCCCATGGATCATCCAACGCCTTAATGCCTCAATCGGAATTCCAACATTCGAAACACTAAAAATGGGAATAAACCAAAGTAGGAGAAAATCCTACCTCGAGAGTTTCCAGGTTGAACCCACTAAACCGAGTCCACGCCAGAACAAGCCTCCGCTTTGTAACGCCTTCCTTTCTCGCCCGAAGACCGATCATTGATCACAGATTCGGTAGAGAAGTACTTCTCACTGGAAATTCTCTCAAAACCGGAACTCACTACATCCCCTCTCACCCAGCACCCCGTTTCGCCCGCTTTTGTTCTTTATCAATCGAGAATAAGACTTCAAATCGCTTCATTTGCCCTTAATGCCACGCTTTCACCAAACAACCACCAATTCCTCTCTTTCTCCGCTTTTACATTCCCAGACCATCTCTACTTTCTATTTCCATCATTTACCTATACCACTTATGGTACACGAAGATTTGTTACGCACGATTTTCACAGATCAAAATCGCTTTACTGCACTAACTATGCTCCTCAAAACGTACAAATTCGATCATTTTGGCTACGAAGGCTTTTCATAAAGCAATCATTTTTTCAGATTCATTCCACGGTAATCCAGCTTGGCATCCGAGATCAGAATAAATACATGACCTAAATAAAAATTTCAGAATCGAAAATTACGATTTTGCCCTTTCAAATCACTTTCGCGCCTTGGCATCTCCTTGAAAATAGAATTCTCATTCCAACCAGGGACGATCACAATCACTCACATGCATATGCAACACTCTACCATGTACGTAAACAAATATTTAAATCTTAAACGATCAAACTACCAGACCTTCATCCCTAAACAGAAGGGATAGGTGGCCCAAGATCGTGTCCCTCCGCTCCACGTTGACTCCTCCACCCATAGTGCCTCCATAGCACTTCTTCCACTTTACGCCTTGCGCCGCAAGACCCGATCACTGGGCTATCAACTATGCACACCGGTCCTCCCTCGAAGGTCCCATCCTCGTGTGTCAATCTTTGTTCGTCCCAAATCCACCATACAGAGTCGATCTGAGTATATCTCCTGTGAGACACACTTAAACGCGGACACTGATATGCTGGCTGTAACAACCCACGAATCAGGCTTAGTGAATTTAGGTGGTCTGGGGCTATCAATGAACTCGGGAGAAGCCTGCGCTATTAACCCGATCACTCCCTCTGTATCAAACAAGAAGACGCAAGGACACAACTTCGAACTTTAAGGGCCGACCAGACTCAGCAGGTCAGCCTGAGCCAGAGAAGACGCTATCGATCGTTCACCTCACTGAGGTGTCTCTAATCAACCGACCCGCACAGATCCTTCCATCTGTCCATCCTAACTGACCTACACCCTGTCAATGCCCCATGGTGCCATTCGATACCCGCCTTGATAACTATCAGTTTGAGAGCAATTCCACTAAAGGTAATTAATCCCTACCCTGATGATCCAGACACATGTTCAATATGTTCTCTAACACCCAAGATAATCCACACACGTAACTCCTACACAACCTCTCGCTATAAACCGCAACCTCCAAGGTCACAATCACCTACAATCCAATGACCAACTCAATCCATGCATGCATATCATCCATTTACCAGCTCCGCCAGCCAACAACATCCATGAAATTTCCAAAGGTATTCAAACCTCGAGTCACCCCTCGACTATCAACGAACTCAGTCTTCAGCAGGATAACCTTGTCCGTGTTTTCATCTGAAAGCAACACAACTCTTCTGGCCACATTTCGAGCCTCTTACATTTCCCGATTCAACTATGAGTTCACCGATCGTATCCTAAAGTACAACTCAACCCACACCTACCAAAAGCTTAGTCGATTCACCGCACCCACATCCACTCGACATGATGTTACCACGAATCTAATATATCCATATCATGACACCAAAACTCAACCACTATGAGAACTGGTGATTTCGTGACTCACCCGACCATCAGTCAATCGTCACCCATCCTGTAGGGAAGACCATCACACCGGGCTTCAGCGCCTCTTAAACTTAAGCCCAAACCACGTCGTGGCCCGCATAGACAACCCGCCGAATTCACTGACCGCTAACCATGGTCTAACTCGGTCCACTATCAAGCTGGCATCAAACCACATGTCTACCAACTTAAGCTCCACCCACGCCCGCGTAACGCACTGATCTATCCCTAACTCAATCCACTCGCCGCCTATCTCTGTTGGTCGGAAGTGTCAGATAGCACCCCCGAAATCAAAACCAGCTTCCTCTAACCCTACTAGGTGTGGAGGAATGAACTCGTATACCTCCTCGTTCTACCGCTAACAGTGGACCGTGTTGCCCAAAGTCTTGGGATCCCTATCTGGGGCAATCCGCCACTCATGTCAATCCCGGCCCTAGTCCCGAAACTAGCGTGAAGGTAAGGTCTTCTACCTCTTTCCCCGAACTAGGAGCAAAGATGATCCTCCCTCTTCCTACCAACACCCGCATCCGGCTGTCACCAAAGTGATCCTGATTTTCTCTCTATGGTCACCGTCCCAACCATAGAGTCCATATCCTGCTGGTGGTCCACGATCCCGTCCTCCTGAATGGACAACTTCACTTCATTCTCATGTCTCTCAGAATACCCACCAATCCCAAGAAACTACGTATCTCAAGATCGATATCTTGGCCCTTTCCAACGTATCACGTCTCAACCTTCTAGTCGACCGACACTCCCGGTGTCGACACCACGTATTCAAAAAATCTCCCGCAAGCTAAAACTCGCACTCTTGTCAACTTAATGTATAAACAAGGTCTCTAACAAATATAAAACAATCCTCGTTTATACTCATGCTCCCAGCCACTCGATCGGGAGTGTATCAAATGTCATCCACGAAGATTATTTAATAAACTCGATCTGATAAGAACACCCTATGCACTGATCCAAGGAATGCTACTAGCGACTACAATCCAAAGGCATCACCGTAAAACACAAAGTGCCCATAACGCGCCCTCAAACTCGCCTTGTGATATCCGTTTCCCTAACTCAGCCATGATAACCGCAGAAGGTCTATCTTGAAGTAGACTCGCTCCTCTCAACTGGTCAAATAAATCATCGCTCCTGTAGAGATATACTGATTCCACCCCGCAACTCCCCGTCTGAACCGCCTCAGGTCAATGTGTGACACGAGGGGTCTCATTCTTCTAACCAGGAAACAGGCGCCCCATGGTGGGGCACTTATTTACTAAACCTCGTGTCCAATAGCCCCAGTTGACTCAGTTCCCGCAACTCAACCTGCACATCCTATGCGGAGTCATAGAGATGGTTGAAGTACCAGGGTGTAACTCGATACCTAAGTCTGGCACCTTGCGCAGGTGAGTCCGTATCGAATTGAAAGATCATTTTAAACGCACTTGAGGTAGATCTAAGTCGGTTCCACCTCTAAGGTAAGGCTCACTCAGCCAACCCGCTAACTGGGTCCTACAATTGGACTCTGTGATACCATTCAAAAATATTATGCCTGTCTCCGAATACCACAAGAGTCATCCCGTTGCAGGCGGCATCCTCCCACGCCGATACAATCGGAGCAACGACCTCGTAAGCTATCAAACAACCCATCCCTCGGGGATGCCCCGAACTCGGGATGTCCATAATCCTCATGTCCATCATGGTAGAGTCCCCAGATCTCTAACCTCCGCAACTCGACTCATCATTCTATTCTCGGCCTAATCCCCAGTAAGAACCTCCACAACTAATTCTAAGGTCTCTAGAGGTCCCTTGCCCATTTTCCACCATATACTCAGGGTCTTCATTCTAGCTAGAACGCAATAGTCTAACGAAGTCGCTACGAGGTAATCTCCATAGCCTCTAACACTTTCGCTCGCGATGAACCAATGGTCTGGCCACCATTCACCTCCCCCGTGAAGGCCTGGAGGATAATGCGCTCCCAAACCCTCGGGGCAGCTAGGATCCTCCCCGTCCCACCCGCTATACCCGCCCCGTGCGATAGCATTCACAATACCCATGCCAAATTTCATCAAAAGTCTCTGCTTGATCAAATGACTAATTAGCCCGACCAAGACTTTCGTGACATTCTCTACATCCTCGTTTTCTAATAATATTTACACAATTAATATGGCAAATAAGAATCATTTAACTTCACTTCATTTAATTAGTACGTGATAATCGACACAAGGACTTGACCATCTCGAATCGAATTCGTCATTTTCTAAGTGGCGTAATTTCAATTCACTCAATTACTTATTTCACAAAATTTATGCCTCGTTTCCTTAATATCAAAATCCTTAGCTCCACTTACAACCTTAGTATCTCTTTTTCCATAATGACACACCATGCACATAATTCTCTCAAACACAATCCATCACTACAAGAACCACGCATTTCATATGGTAAGCAATCCACATTCTCCATACAATCACACTCACAATCATAATACATGTCTTATATTTAATCAATTTGCTTAAAATATTGTTTTAATAAAATTTTATTTTCAAAAATTTATTTTGAAAATTTTTATTTTCAAAATTTTATCAAAATTTATTTATTTTATTTGATTTTATTTAATTTAATAAATATTATTATTAATTTTTTTTTCGAAAAATTTTATTTTACAATGAATAAGAAACTATTTAACACTCAGAAAATAATTTATTTAAACCGTTTGAAAATCGTTGAGTAACTGAGTGCAGTCAGCCCGCCGCAGCCATGTTACCATGCAGCCATACACTGTCAAATGTCAGGCCACACATGCAGAGCTCCCCGTTGTGCACCACACTACCGCCCGCCCCGCGCCATCCACACGCCTGGGTACGCCCACGGCCAGGCATTGGTCTCACTGGCCCACAGCGCCGGCCCACACACTCAAGACTGGTCAAGACGCTTAATGGGCCTCATCCAGCTATCTGCACCCTACATTGGCCAAATTTCTTCACACATACTTTCATATTATGACACAGCTTCTCCCGCAGCCTCCCAAAACATAATAATTAATCGACAGATACGCTTTGTCTTCAAATTAACCCACCACTCATATAACATATTGCAATACACTTTCCCAAGAACCCACCGCCCATGTTGCAATACACTAAATTCTCAATATAAATTTTTTTCTTTCTCTCTCACAATACAAACTCGGGAAGAGTCTTCAAAATTTCACATACAAAAAAATTTCGTTTTCTTTATTATAATACTTTTTTTTCATTTATTTCCAAAAATCAAAAAAAATTTAAAATCACTAAAATTAGAGAATTACTTTTCAATTAAAAACTAGAAACCTTAGAAAATTATTTTTTACTCCTATAACAAAATAAATTTATAAAATTTATTTTCTTTTTCCAAAAGATTTACTGAAAATTTTCTCCACCAAATAAATTTATAAAAATTTATTTTCTACTTAACATTTTCCTTTTTCAATACATTCAAAATAAATTTTTGTAAAATTTATTTTATTTACTTTTCTTCAAGCTTACACAAGAAACCCTAAAATTAAATTTTCACTTCAAACCAAATAAATTATGAATTTATTTTGTTATTTCCTCTGCCTGTCACACACCAGAAACACCAAAACGCTCCACACATCATCCTATGCTAACAACCAAGCATCACCCATATAACCCAATCACATAACACCTACACCATGTTATACAAACTACACAAGCATACACTCACAAAATCCAACAATAAATGACACCAAACATGGTCTAGTGTCCCAGTTTTGTCCTGATTTTCCTAGGCAATCCAGCATACCTAAACTCAACATCAACCACCTGGTGATGCCTCATCCACCATGGGTCGCCCAAGCCCGCATTCTCTGTGTTTCCACATACCTATATCACATCAAACTGTTCAAGTGCGATGGATACCAACCCGAGCCCTCAGTAACGATAATTTTAAGCTTCCCGATACTGCCGTGACGCCCCAAAACCTCGGGGTCCGCTGACCACCGTCAACCCGCGGACATCTATGAATGTCGAATGACTCGACATTTTTCATTAAAATCTGGCGTAGCCCCCTTTATAAGGAGCTCTACCAAATAAGCATAACCCGCAAATACCTATCCCAAATGGGCCAATATATTCACAATATGAGTAAGACGCACCACTGGGCCCATAAACAATACTCATCATACTACAAACAACTATATCCAATAGTTTTAAAAGAGTACACTTTGCCTTATGTTATATATATTAAAATTAGAAAAATTATAATACATGCGTGATATCGCTGTCAGCTTCACACAATCCCATTTTCTTCAATTTCACTGAGATCATTGCCCCCAGACGCCTCGACCAGAAAATAGCAAATGACGACTCCGGTGAGCTAAAGCTCAATAGGAGAACGCTCTATGGCTACCCACCACCTAAGTGCAAGGCAATGTTCCAAAGTAAACACTATTCAAGCAAATGCATGATCCTACTTGAATGTCTACATGACCAACTCGCATCCCGAGTCCTTATCGATTCTCTTCACACCCGCCTAAGCCTCATGAGAATTATTATATTATTAAGGACAACCTTCGATGAATATATATCAATCGGGGCCGTCCGACGATTGATATATATTATTTGTTTGTGGGACTACCCTCCGATGAATAAATATCAATCAAGCTCGCTCCGACGGCTGATATATTATTTGATTTGACTACCTCCGATAATTTACATTTGTGACTACCCTCCGAACCTTTGTTAGACTCATTTCATGCACTAACTCCTATGACCCAGGGATGTTCCGCTGCATATGGGAATGGCATGTATGCCGCCCAATTGTGTCAACTACATGCAAATATATAACACAAATATATTCACATAAAAAATTAAATCACAATAAAACATGTTATGTAATTTATCATTTCAAACACCAAAATTAGCTCATCACTAATGTTCAAACACAAGTACCGATTCGAATTACTTAACTAAACATTTATTTTCCCAAAATACATTTTGTCACTATTCCTAGAACAAAGAAACCCTAGGTTGTATCGCTCTCGACACTCAAATAATCCTAGGTTCATATTAACCCAGATTTCACGGCGCTGCCATCACCACTCAAATCCAACTAATACATGATTCAAACCACAAACACCATTTTCATACCCATTATAGCCGTGGAGCGCCTACTACCGCCCATGGTTTAAAAATTTGTAGTAATTCCTCGGTCCCATGTTCGGGGATCGATCCAATCCGCCCCCCACGGCCCCAATCGACCAAAACATCCGAAAACACTAAAAATGGAATAAAACCCAAGTAGGAGAACTCTACCCCGAGGAGCTCAAGAAACTCACTAAAACCGGAGTCCACGCGTAGCCTGCTCCGCATAGAACGCCTTCCTCGTCCCGGTGACCCTGACTGGGCTGGATCTGCGGCGCATTTCTGTGAGAGAAGTACTCTCTCTCACTAAAATTCTCTCAAACTGGAACTCACCGCATCCCTCCGTCTCAGCCGCCCCCCGTTTCGCCTCTCCGCTTTGTTCTCTTTTATCAATCGAGAAGAAGACTTCAACTGCTCATTTTTTCCTTAATGCCATTTAATCAAATTAAATCAATTAATTCCCTTCTTCTTTCTCCTACAAATGATGATTCCAAAGACTATATCTCGGTCTTTATTTTCCATTCATTTCTTACTCATACCACTTATGGTACATGAGTACTTGTTATGTGTGACTTTCGCTGATCAAAATCAAGCTTTTACGCAGACCCGAACGATGCCCTCGAAAACGTGCCAACCCGGACATTGTCTCGAATATTACTTACTACTTTTCAACTGTGGTATTTTTCGAGACGACCCAACCAGAAACTGCTTCGTCATCCAGATCGGTAATTCACATTTTTAATCGAAATTAAAATTTGTAATTGAAATTACGATTTTGCCTCTTTTTCCAAAATTTGAATTTCTGTCTTACATCAAATGAGTCCTGAACTCCTTGAATATTGCAAAAGAGATTAATGATCTCTTAAATAAAAACTTATAAGACCTAGTCATTCACCATGATAGCACTATGTCCAAAAGCTTCGAATTGTAGAGAACTCCTGTTGCTGATTAATTATAAACCACCGAATAAAGTCCTACAATGGATTAGGTATCTAATACCTAATAAATAGATTTAATTCAAAGTTGATTTAAAATGCAACAATTTTTCAAAATTTGATATGAAATCTGGTTTCTGCAACAAATTAAACCAGAAGATAGATACAAAACTGCATTTACTGTTCCATTTGGACATTATGAATGGAATGTGATGCCGTTTGGTCTCAAAAATGCCCCTTCAGAATTTCAAAATATGATGAATGAAATATTCAATGAATACACTAGATTTTCTATCATACATCACGATGCTCTTATTTTCAAATTCACCTGAGAAAGATTTCAAACATTTAAAAATTTTCAAAAAAATTGTGTGAGATAATGCATAGTAATCTCTCAGAACAAAAATTAAATTGTTTCAAACAAATCTTAGGTTTTGTGGATTTGATATTGTAAGAACTTCGTAGAAATTCCAATTTCGAATAAGGGCAAATCGTAATTTTAATTACAAAATTGTAATTACTGCTAAAACTGTAACTAATTTTCTAGACTTCTGATGATGAAACGGATTGCACCGTTGGAATCGCCTCACTAAATTCAGTTAGCACGCAAAATTTCATTTTCGAAAGACACGGTCGACATCGCTTTTCGAACATCGCTTCGTGCCAGAACGGCTTTTGATGTGACGAAAGCCACATATAACATGTACTCATGTACCATAAGTGGTATGAGTAGAGAAATGATGAAAATGGATGGCCGAGGTAGTGCCGAATATCAAATCTGGTAAAAGAGGGACTTAAATGTCATTTAGAGATTTGATTTTTAAGTCACAAAGACAAAAAGAGTAAATAGTCTTCATCTCCTCCCTAAGACAAGCCAAAACGTGAGAAGCCATTATTTTCTGGCCCGGGAGTCGCTCATTGAGAGAGTTTTGCAGAGTAAAGACTTTCTGTTTGCACACCAACCGACCGCCGCTTTAATTTCGGCGAAGGAAAACGATCTACGCGAACAGCTACGTGACTCCGGCTTAGTGGTTTCTTCAACCTCGATGGGTAGATTTTCTCCCCTACTGGCTTTATTCCCATTTTTAGTGTTTTTCGAATGTTTCAGTCTGACAGCCATTAGGGCGGTTGATCGCCCAAAACATAAATCAATTAATACAAATTTTTTAAACTAAATGAGCAGCCCGTAGCTGCTCCACTACTGTGTGGGTATGTGGAAAATGTTGATTTTGTGGTTTGAATTGTGTGTTGAATGGATTCGAGGTCGAATGGCCATGACGGGGTTTATAAGGAACCGGAGCAATTATTGAGAACTAGAATGTAAAACCCTGTGGTTTTACCGCCTTGTGAGGGCGGTGCCCAAAAAATGTATTTTCGGGAAAACTGCTTGATTAAGTAATTAATCGAATTGTTGTGGTTTGACATTAGCCCAAGTGAGCTAATTTGGTGTTTGAAATGATACTTCATAACATTTTGTGTGATTTAATTTTAATTATGAAATATATTCATGTTTATATATTTGAATGTGGTTTAGACTCAGATTGAACTCGGCTTACATGCATTCCATACGACTTAGAACATCCTAGGACCATAGAGTTAGTGCATGAGACAAGTCTAGAGAAAATGGTTCTGAGGGTTGTCTAATAATGTAAATGGTCTGAGGGTAGTCCTAATTCAAATAATACATCACCGTCTGAGCGCCAAAGTGATATATATTCATTCCGAGGGTAGTCCACGTATTGACTTATATACTCAATCGTCTGAGCGCCAATTGATATATATGTTAATCTGAGGGTTGTCCACTATCAAATATTAATTCTCATACAAGGCTTAGGCGAGTGTGAGAGAGCTCTGAGGACCCGGATCTCGAGTTGGTCATGTGTGACATTCGGGCAGATCATGCATTCACCAATGTTTGTTTAAATTGGAACATTGCACTGCACTTAGGGGTGAGTGCTCCCACTTAGGGCGATTTTCCCATCGGCTAGCTCACCCGCCGTGGGACCCCCTTATTTTACTGTGCACCGAGCTGCGAGGGACTACTTCATCCTAGGAGTCGAATTTCTCAAGAAATGACGTGGTTTTCGATGGTTTTCCATATGTATTGTAACCCTATTTGATATATGCTGTATAAGAGCCATATTTACTACTCTGTAACTATGTGGGACATGGTTGATATGGTTGATGGATATTGTTTTACGGGCTCAAGTACGTTTATCCATGTTGTTATCCTCGGGATTATATCGACCGCTTGGGGACAGGTTTTATAATAAAGTTCAGACTGGGCGTATTCCCGTACAGCGAGACTCTCGCCCGATTTTCAAAGTGATGCTGCGTAACCCGACTCCACTTTACATTCCGCTGGTCAATGGAAGCCAACGGACCCCTGCTCAGGGGGCTCACAGCCTTGGTATCGAGCTTAGGTATACGAATACCTAGGAGCTCCTGTTAGTAGGACCATCACCACACCCAAGGTGGTGTATGATGTAGCAGGTATGAGCAGGAAGGCACGAGAGAGAAATTAGAACACGCATGTTTTGATCAGGATCATGCGGGATGCTATGATCGATGTTGTAACATGTGATCATTCGTTGTTCGTGAATGGTGTGTTGCCATGTTGCGTGAGTAGGAAATGATATGTTTGCGGATTAGCAATAATGAATGTGTAGAAAATATGTCGAGTTGTAAAGTGTAAAAAAAAAAATGAATGAAAAGAATAAATTTTATAAATTTATTTAGCCTATTAGATGATGAAAATAATTTTCTAAGTCAAGAAAACTGAGAATAAATTTTAGTGAATATATTATGAATTTAATGGGAGGAAAAAAAAATGATTTTAGTGATTTTAGTGGTTTTTCATAATAATATAAAAAAATTTTTATTTATCATGAAAAAAAAATTTTTGGTGCAAGAGGTTGAAATCATACCAATAGGTCAGGAGTCAAGCGTGTCGGGCGCAGTTCGGGCTCGCCCCTCGCCCCATGATACGGCTGGGGCGCCACGCGACACGGCCATTGGCCCTACGAGATACGGCGGCGCTTACGATACGGCTGGCGCGCGTGGCTGAAGCGTGGCGAAGTGGGCGCTGGGCGCTGTTTTCGCATGCGCTACGGGCGTAAGGATCGTTGCCGCGATATCGCTTAGCCGGGTTTACGATATCGCCGCCACGAGCATACGGGACACGCCACGACACGGCAGCGCTTTATGCGCGCTTCGGGCTTCCCAAAGGCGCACTCGGGCGCAAGGCTCGCTTAGCTTGCCGGGTGCTTCGGGCACGCCGGTTGGACTGACAATCGGCGATATTTCGTGGTCACCGTTGGGCTCCGCTTCATGCGAACACTATTCATAACACTGTTCCTTATAGCCAAAATTTTTTTATTAATTAAATTAATTAAAAAAAATCAAATAAAATTTGAAAAAAAAAAAATTTCGAAAAATGCAATTTAAAAAAATATATATATAAAATTTTGTGGATCAAATTGATTTAAATTGTGGATAAATTGTCCCACATGGCTTCATAAATGTAGGAACTCGATACACGCTGTAATTTGTTTGATTGTCTTGAAGTGTGTTTATGCCTTGAGACATCGTATTGCTTGACTGCCAAGTGTTGATTGTGTAGGATGGCTAGCAGAGGGCGAGGACGCCGAGGACATCCACGTATACGGCCGTGCACCACCGACATACGATCGTACCACAAGATTCACAAAGCAGCCTTATCGAGGTCAGCAGGCCGCAATGGCCGCATCGCGATGCCAGTGGCCGACATAGTCGTGGGAGGTCCTAGTAACCTCCGTAGATCTGCGCATCACCGACATTTACTGGGGGAGGAGACCAAGGTATGCACTACCGGGGTTCATGCATAGAGAACGTATTGGAGGCCATGGAGATCACCTCCGATACGATCAGAGTCAGGCTGGCCGCATTCCAGCTAGAGGGCGAGGCCCGAATATGGTGGAGATGGGTTAGGGCTTCTAGAGACCTAAAGACTATGACATGGGCAGAGTTCCGTGAGCCGCTCATGAGCAAGTATTTTCCGTAGATCCGCGACACGCCAAAGCTCGGGGAGTTCCTGTAGCCGGCTGTGGAGCGATGACTGATGGACTACGGGCCTGATTCAATTAAGTTACGCCGACATGATGATTCACGTGAGCACGGACGTGGCCAAGGTTAGGAGGTTTGAGAATGGACCGAGGTCAGTCCATTCGTGTTAGATCAGAGGACTCCGCCACAGTGATAATGGATTCTATGAGATCGACGCCCGACCATAGAGAGAGATACGGAGGATGCCTCAACACCCTGGGAGGCGAGTGTTAAGGGTAAGAGGAAGGATGCCGCCTTCAGCTTCAGTGGAAGAGACAGAGTCATTCTAGTTCATGAGGATCTCAGAGTCACACATTCTTCGCCAAGGACAGATGAGATGCCACACGGGGCAGATGATGAGAGTCAAAGGGTCAGCAGACAGATGGTGTGTCTATCACGCAGCTGGACACATGAGACTGATCGCCTCGAGACGAGATTCCGTATACTGGGACATCACGGCCCCGCCAAGAAAGGCATCAGAGAGGATACGCGCATATCTCTCCACAACATAGTACAGCGATGAGCCAACACGGCTTCAGGGGACCACACTAGCACCCCACATTTCACGTGTAGGCCCGAGAGGCCAGGCACTATAGAGGCAGAGGATCTGGCCCATGTGCTGTGGACCTCAGGGTTCGGGGCGTATCTACGCCGTCACACCACAGCCGAGTCATCGATCGCCCACCATACAGTAGGTTCGCTTTTCTATCTCGCCACGGGCAAGAGTGTTATTTGATTCCGGCGTTTCGCGATTCATTCATCACGCGATCACTGCGGATCGAGTCGGGCTTAGAGGTCGAGACCCAGAGGAGCCTTGCACGTGAGTTCTCCTCATGGATTAGGCGAGAACAGGGACGACATGTCGAGGCTATGAAATGAGATCCTGGGGACTCTAATTGGCATGGACTCGAGGGTCATGGATATGTCGAGTCTCGATGTCATCCTGGGACGGATCGGGCCGACAAATGCCATGTGGTCATTATCGATCGTGAGTTAGAGAGTTGCCACCGCCTACACGCAGATCTGCACTGCATCAGTGAGACAAGCATGGCATTTTACACACATAAAGTATACGAGTCTAGGTTGTCGTGACAAACATGTCACATCGAGCCTTTCTACCTGAGGACGAGGAGAGTCTTCGCACTTACACTCCAACAGCAAAGTAGCATGTGGATGTTTTTCCGTATGAGTTACCTGACTACCTCCACATGTGGTGGTAGACTTTGGTATCGAAGTTACACTGTACTTCACCCATCTCTATGACTCGCGATGATGGCACCGCTGAAGCCGCAGGAATCCCGCAGTCCAAGCATGTAGGAGTTATTGGACAAGGGGTTCATTGGGGATCAGTGTCTCCCCATTGGCGCCCAGCTTCTATTTCATAAGAAGAAAGACAAGACCCTTCGATCAGGCGTTTGACTACCGACGCTTGAACCGGTTACGATCAAGAATTCCACTGCTACCGAGGATCGATTAGGATTCGTTTGACCAGCCGAGGAGTGCGAGTCTACTCCAAGATGACCTTCGCACCGGTTACCATCACCGAGGTTAAGGATACGATGAGTTCCTAAGACTCAAGAGGACGCCAGATGGCACCATAGCTGATAGATGTTCCTCTGATCGACGTAATGCGCCTTCATTAATATCTACGGACCTCATGCATGTATATTCCAACCCTATTTAGATCGCTTTGTCGTAGTCTGCGGATGACATCTTGATCTACCCCAATGAGTGGGAGCATCACTGAGGATCGCTTACGTCGCTGAGAGACCATCGCTTATACGCCAAGTTCAAGAAGTGTGAGTTCAAGCCATCGAGGTGAGATTTCGGGACACGAGTGTCAAGATCGAGTGTCACGACCCGCAGAAGGTCCTCAGCACCCGAGAAATTCCAATTTCGGAATAAGGGCAAAATCGTAATTTTGATTATAAAATTTTAATTACTAAGAAAGTCCGTACTACCCTCTGCATTCTGATGATGAAACGGATTGCATCATAACCTGCCTCATGAAATCTAGTTAGCACACAAAATTTCGCAATTTGTCGAGACAATGAGTCTAAGAGACGTCGAGGCACGCATTTCGTGCCGTAAATCTTTTCGACATGCGACTAAAGCATGATAGTATGTACTCATGTACCATAAGTGGTATGAGTGGAGAAATAATGAAAATGGATGACCGAGATAGTGCCGAAAATCAAATCTGGTAAAAGAAGGGAATTAATTGGATTAAATGAGGGGCAAACTTGTAATTTTGAGAAGAATAGTCTTCTTCCACTCTAAACAAAGGCAAAAACGTAAATAGCCTGGGGAGATGCAAGAGGCGTGGGAGGAGCAAATGGTGATTCTGCAGAGAGAGTTCCACTCTCTAGAAATACATGCACCTGGACCGTTGATTTTCTCGACCGAGCAAGAAGGGAAAACGTTCACGCTGAGCGTGCTACGCGTGGACCCCTGCTCATGAAGCTTTCGACAACCCCAAGAGGTAGGATTTTCTCTCACTTATGTTTGTATTCCCATTTTTAAGGGTTTTTCTGATGTTTCTAAGTTGGTTTGAGGCCGTGAGGTTAGTTTGACTTGGCCCCAAACATGGACCCCAATTTGTTAGAAATTCTGGTGATTTTTCTCCCATCCGTGATCATTTTAAATTAAATGTTTGGTATGATTTCACCAAAATTGTTTAAATGCATGTTTGGACATGAGAAATAGCGGAATGGTAGTTGATCTGTCCCAAAACATGGGACCGAATCAGGGAATTTTTAGACTACGAGGCGCCTCAGAACAAAGTGTATGGACCGTTATGGGTTCAGGTGATAATTTAATGAATAAATTATGCTTTTAGTGATTAGAGACCTAATTGAATGGAAATTTGCTCATCAAGAGGAACCGGCGTAGGGTTGGTCGCTGCGGACAAAACTTAATTATTGCTGGGATCGTAAAACAAATTCCGATTGCGATAATCGGGCCGAAATTGGCCCATGTGTTTTGGTATGAAATTGTATGAAATAAGTGACTTGATTTCGCGTGGTGGGAAATCAATAGGTTAATGCTTAATGAGGATTAACATTAAGTCACAATTGTTATATGAATATAATTGTAACACCTCAAAATACTCCTAAAATTTTTATAATAAAAATTATTATATATTCCGTATATCAGCCAACTGGGTATTTTTCTGGAAATTTTTTTAATATTGATTACGATTGTTATATAAATCCAGAAGAACTGGTGGAAAAGAGAAAATATAGAAATTGTAAAATTAATCTGCTATCAATTATAAATAAGTTTATATGTCTATGATAATAAAGAAATAAATGAGTAAAAGGAAAAAAATTCATGAAACACATGTGGTATGTAGGAAAGAGGGAGGAAGCTCTCCCTTTTTTTTTTAAAAAATAAAAAATAAAATACGATTAAGAGTGATCCATAAGAAAGAAAAATGGAAAGGAGTTAGAGAGAGAGGCTCCACCTCTCTAGATCAACAGACGGACCATAGGTCTCCTACACGGCGGAAGTCCTTCCTAGTGACAAGAGCTACAAGTAGAGACTGAACCGGGACTTTCGACAAACCTATGAGGTAGGTCTTCCTTACTTGGTCTTCTCTTTCACCCTAAGGATTGTTGGGTAGTTATCCTCGTCTTAGGGAAAGTTTGGTTGCATTTTAAACCATGGGAAGCTGCCACATTGTGGTAGGCACAATGAACCTTAGAGCTGGATTTTGGGGCAATGAAGTGAAGGGATTTGGTGGTGTGTCCTTCTAGTAATTGTAGCCACATCAACAGTCCGATGTTAGGTTTTTGAATTTCTAATTCGGACCCCCTGTAGACCAAGTTATGGTCTTTTTTATTCAACAAATAAATGGGTGCGACTCACCATGTGGGCCGCCAAACAAGGGTCGCCAAGGAACAAAGGGTCGGCCAACAAAGGGACGAGGGGTCGCCAAACAGCAATGTCATGAACAAAGTGGACGAGGTCGCCCACGGGCCGCTAATGAACAAAGGGTCGCCCAACAAAGCGGGACGAGGGGTCACAACAATGGGGTCGCTAATGAATGCGGTCGCCCAAATGCTGACGGTGGGGTCGTCAAACAAGGGGGTCGTCAATGAACAGTGGTCGTCCAACAGTGGACGAGGGGTCGTCAAACAAGGGGGTCGTCAATGAACAGTGGTCGTCCAACAGTGGACGAGGGGTCGCCCAAAGAGGGCCTGAATAGTGACGTCAACAAAGGGCCAGCTCAAGATCGGCCGCATGACCTCCAACTTCTAAGGTCATATTCCTTCGTTTGAATTCGATGAAATTTTGGACTCCTATGGAAAGCCCACACAAGAATCATCCATATGCCTGAGGAAGATATTAGATGTCAGGAATCAGGTGTTAGACTGAGCTCGCCACTTCAGTGCACGCCGGTCAAAGGTCACTATTAAGACTGACCGCGCGATGACCTCCAACTTCTCGCCAAGGTCATATATCTTCGTCTAACTCCGATTGGTGTTCTTAGACTCTATGGAGCCCATTGAGTCAAGAATACATTCATATGCCCGAGGGGAGTGATATTAGATGTCAGGGGAACAAGGTGTCGAATGAGCCTGTCACTTCAGTGCGTACCGTCGGGCCTGTGTCACCGTCGGTTTACTACGCATGACCTCCAACTTCAAAGGTCTCTCCTTCGCTTGAACTCCGATTTGGGTGTTCTTGACTCAGTGGAAAGCCCATTGAGTCAAGAATATATTAATAGTTCTGAGTATAGAAGATGTTTGATCTGAGGTGGTAGATGAGTCGTCCGCTGGTCCGCTCATCGTCAGATTTGACTGGGTGTATGACCTCCAACTCGAAGGTCATAACTCCTTCGTCCAACTCCGAGTCTTGGTGTTCTTCGACTTCATGGAAAGCCCATTGGAGTCAGGAATCCATCTATATATATCTTGTTTAAATTGAACCTATAATAACCTCCGAAAATCAACTGAACAAAACTACTAGTACGCATGAATAATATTATTCTTTAATGGTTTTGGAATAGGACCTAAGAGGAGGAAAAGACAAATCTGATTTGGTGATTCCAAGGGTTGGAATCAAAGTGAAGATTGGCTCGTTTAAATCCTATTCTCATTTCAAGTTTGAAATGCTTTGTTCTACCGACTCCTATTCCTCCTTTCAAGCTTTTACGTTGCTCAAAAAGCATATCAATTGATTTAATTGATTTGAGAAAAGTGATCAGAAATGTTTGCATATAAAATTGCATGATTATTGAAAATAAATCGTTTATACAAGCAGAATATTAGTTATACTATATTTTGCTATAAAGGATTTGAACGCCCTTAATAGAATGTTAACCGCTTATTTCAGATCAAGGATAGATTTAAGATACCAATAGTGGTCAAATAGCTAGCATCATAATCATTAACGTGTCACTCCGATCCGCAGCCTGGGCAGGACCGTAGATTCCAGAAGTGTTCACTATTTGATTGTTTATAAACGCACACAAACAATGACCGCACTGCGGTTATAAAACCATGTGATACCGGCCCGCACTCTCAATGACCGTGTTTGACTCGATATCCTCGTATATCGAAGACATAGGTTAAATTCGCTATGGGCATAACTCAATTGATCGCATAATCGATCGATCGGGCATAACCGAATTGGATTTTCGTAATTTAATCGAATGCCTAACTCGAATTGAATTTTTGGAGCATATTTGAATTGGATTTGAGATCAGAAATATTGATTATGAAAAATGATTTATGAGATGATCAATGAACTATAATTTATTGTATATATATACCAAAGTATATTATTTAGATTTATATCATCATCCAAATGATGGAAAGTTCTCAATTATTAAATCACATGAAATTGATTTAAGCCGAACCGAGGAATGTATAGAACCACTAAGCATGAAAATGCTTAGCGATTGTTTTACCAATGCGCAGTGACGAAAGTGATAGATAGCGATCGATAAATGACCCAAGATCGAGGAGCCGCCGAGTCATAAAGAAAGAAATCCCTGAGTATGCTCCGACATGTGCACTCATTTCATGTGTTCTTTTGATATGTGGATATTTTGTATAAACAATTCTGAATATCGTGACATCTATTTGTAAATCATTTTGAAAAGGCTTGGATGCCTACATTGTAAATAGATTTTGTTAAATGTAAATGCTTACGCTTGCCCACTTCGTAATCGCCTGCAAAGATATGATTTCAGTGATTTTAGTGGCATCCCTGACTTATTCTGATCCGCCAAGCTGCCTAAGCCTGCAGGCGCACAACTTTATTGGTATCGAGCCTAGGTTTAGGTTGCTATACAAATGATTTTTGAAATTGTTTGTAAATGATTTTGAATTGTGTTTAACATGCATTTCAATTGTATATAAAGATGACATGACTCACGTTGACTAAGGGTCTTAATAGATAAGCATGGACGGTTTGGCTTCCTGTGGTCGAGGATTGTGGACTCGCCCAAACAAATTCCCGTTTAGTGTGGAAGGTGGGCAAGCATCCCATGCCCCACCAATGAATGAACTGTCACTACAGGAGGTACTGGGCATCCTCCAACAGCCTAGTTCGGGGACAGAAAGAGCCTGCAACCAACGTAATTGTTCAAAGCGATCCCATCGAGAGAATGGCAAGTAAGGTACCGACCCGTAGATTTTATGGGAAAGAAAGAGGACGAGCCTTCTATGGCAGTAAAATCGCTCGAGAGAACCGAAGGACCAGGCAAATGCATTGCACAAACAAGAGAAGCTTGAATGCGACCAAGCCACGTGACGAGGCTTTACGCTAAGTGGCTCGCGGACTAGGATCGCGCACTATCGAGAGAGTTACGCGGAGTTCTTTCGATGAGTTCTACATTATGTGGGTCGCATTTATCCGAACAAATACGAGACGAGTTTCATAATCCAAGCAAAGCACAGATGAGTGTGACCGAATATCAAAGAGAATTCATTATTCGCGGCTGGAGTGCAAGTATGTTCCCGAGATACTCTGTGGAGTGAGGAAGAAAGTGCCGTAGGCTCAAGACTTTAATGACTATATTCGAGCCTCATGTCACAAAAGATTTTGCCATGAGGACTCTCCAAAATTTGCAGACATGCATTGAAAATGTAAGAGTAAAGAAAGAGGAAAAAGAGGAGAAAGGATAAAAGATGTGAAGGAAAATCCAGTCACCCGTACCGCAACAAATGCCAAAGGAAGAAATTAAGGGGACCACAGGTCTAATCAGCCTATAAGACATGCCACCCAGAATACTACTCTACCAAAGACCATCAGCCATGTAGCACACCAGAGGTCCTTCTAGGACAGATCGCTCCCCATCAGCCCCATCAGGGGAGAAATCATAGTTAGAATGTCGAGACTTACAGTGCTTGTTTGATTCAGGATCCAAAGAGCATACAAGAGATCGGTCCTGTGTAGCTCGTTCATTTGACAAAAGACTTGACTTGGGGTGCTTTAGTGGCGGCAAAAAGGCAATAAGAGTGTTGCATCACCGAGTGTTCCGACAAGTGGACACAAACTTCGGTAGGTAAGATGGTCATGCCCAAATAGAGCATATGCAATGAAAGGCAAAGACACCGACGCCCGTATGTGATAAATTTCAGAATTTTACTATCTTGATACTATTATGCATGCATCGATGATCCAGATCACTCATTCATACATATAAAAATCGACATACCCAACTTAGGTAAATTGCCGTAGAAGTGAAACTCTGAGTATGACATCTTGGTGACGAACCCGCCACATAGTGTGTTAATGCGGAACAAAGTCTATGTGAGATTGTCCCATCAAATACGAGTATGAATTTTTGAGATTTGATCGAGTTATCCTTCTGTGTGGAGCTCGATGTGATACTGGGACGGATCGTCATTCCGACATCAAGCAATAGTCGAATAGAATGAAAGAGTAACCTTAAAGACACTGAATTAAAGATGAAGTAACCTCTGCCTGTGAGGAGTCAAATCATCTATTCACCGTGGAGATCGCCATCGCTAAAACAATGGTACTGGAAGTTGATGTGAAGCCTACTTGGCTTATGTGATTGATATGGTGTAGTGGGTATTTGAGGTATACGATATCCCCATTGTTAGCGACACCGGATGTGTTCCAAGAGTTACTGTGATTTCCCCCACAGTGGAGATCGAAGTTTGCTATCGACGTCAGACTCAGCCACACCGCATCCATTACACCGCATTTAATGGCTCCAATTAGAACTAAAGGAATTGAAATCGCAGTTGCAGGAACTACTAGAAAGGGTTTATTAGACCAAGTGTATCACCATGGGGAGCTCCCTGCTTTGCTAAGTTAAAGATGGTACACTTTAATTATGTACGATTACGTAATAACCTGAACAAAGGTTAACAAGAAGAATAAGTATCCGCTAATCTTAATCGATGATTTGTTCGACCAATTAAAGGTGCAAGTATTCTTTTCAAAGATTGACTTATGACTGGTAAAATTACGCTTGAGAATTAAAATGAGCAGCATAAAACTAGTTGCTTAGGGACGCGATATGGACACTATGAATTCCTTGTAATGCCGTTTGATTGACAAATGCTCCACATGCTTCAGGACCTAATGAATCGTGTTTCTTCGAATCGTATGTGGACTTCGCTTTGTTGTAGTGTTCATAGATATATTCTTGTGTATTCAAAAGATCTGATAGTCATGACATTACACCTTAGAGTAAAGGTTGTAGACTTCAGAAAAGAGTAATTGATGCAACCGAGTGCAGGAGTTTTGGAAGAATGAAGTGTCCTTTCTTGGGCATATAGTATCGAAAGAAGGAATCCGAGTAGATCCAAAGAAAATAGAAGTGGTTGTTGAATGGAAGCCACCTAGAAATGTTACAGGCGTAGTTTCTCGACTGGGTAGGATACTACGTAAGATTCGTTATGGCTTTGTGACTCACTCGATGACGAGATCATCTAAAATGTAAAGTATGAATGAGTGAAAATGTCAAAGAAGTTTCCGAGAAACAAAGCATTCTTAACCGAGGTCTCCGTTTACTCAACCAACCGCCAGAGAGAATATGTGATTTTAAGTGATAAAGGCCGCAGCCTAATTTGGATGCGTCCTAATGCAAGAGGGTAAAGTGGTAGCCTATGCTTCAAGACAGTTGAAGCCGCATGAAAGGAACTACCCCACGCATGATTTAGAATTGGCCGCAATTGTATTTGCGCTGAAAATTTGGAGACACTATTTGTATGGGGAGAAGTGTTTCATCTACACTGATCATAAGAGTCTCAAGTATTTGCCCTCACAGCGAGAGCTTAACTTGAGGCAAATCTGAGATGGATGGAACTCGATAAAAGATTATGACCGCGTGATTGATTATCACCCGTGAAAGGCTAAATGTAGTGGCCGACGCTTTATAGAGTCAATATGAACGCTGAAGCGTTGAATGCCCATTTGTCATTACATGACGATGGTATCGAGTGGCAGAGTTGGTGAAGTGAGACCGAGTTTGTTGAATCTAGCGTTAGAGGCACAAAAAGAAAGACGAAAATTGTTGCCACAATAAATCAAATTGGAAATGGTAAAGAAACTGAGTTCACAAAGGAACGAAGATGGAGTTTTATTATAAAGATGGTTTGTGGTACCCATTGTAATGATTTGAGGAAATCCATACTAGAAGCAGGGGCACATAAATGGGATCTGCTATCCATCCTGTGAAAGCACACAAAGATGTATCGAGATTTAAAAATGTCATTCGTGGTCCTGACGAAAAGAGATGTGTCGAATTTGTAGCCACGTTGTTCGTGTGTCAAAGAGTAAAGGCAGAGCATCAAGTTCCTTCTCGGGATTATTGGCAAATTTATTAGAATACCTGAGGAAATGGGACCGAATCACCATGGATTTTGTGGTTGCTACCATTGACAGGAGAAGGCATGACTCAGCCAATGTGAGTAGACCCATCGACTAAGTCGTACCACTTCCTATCAGCTGGAAACCGACTATTCACTGACAAGAAGCGTAGATGTATATCAAGGAAATAGTTCTAAAGATAATGATTCCCGTGTCCATTATTTCGCACTGAGATCCGAGGTTTATCAGATTTTGGGGAAAATTGCAAGAGGCTTGGGGCACTGATCAATTTCAAGACAGTTGCTCCACCTACAAACTGATGGACAATCCGAGAGAGGATCCGCATTCGAAGATATGTTATGAGTCAGGATCGACCGAGGGTAGTCAGGGATCAACACATTGCTTTAGTTGAATTTGTGGCATAACAACGCTTCCAATCAGTATTGGAATGGCGCCTTATGAGGCTTTATAAGGGAGAAATGAACACCATCGTGGTTGACTGAATTTGAGTGAAAAGAAAGTGATCGGGTCCCGACTTGATACAAGAGGATCAAGAAAAAGTGAAAATTGATTGGGAGAGAGATTGAAGGTGGGCCACCTGATGGTAGATGTAAATCATATGCCGATATGAAAGAAAAGATATTCGATAAGAGATCTAATAAAAGGTGTTTTTTGAAAGTATCGCTGGAAGAAGGTGATGAGACTGGGAAAAAGCGGCAAGTCAGGCCCCAGATTTACCGTCCCTATGAAGCGATTGAGAAAGCCGGGACCAAGCATACAGATCGCATTACTCCCATTCTGGAAAAGATCCATGATGTGTTTCACGTGGTCCATGCTACTGGTGGCACCGATCGACTGCCACATGTAGTCTCTTCTGAGACAATCAGCCGAAGCCGATTCGACGATTTAAGAAGAGCCAAGAAAGATTTCGCTCTCGTGGAAGTGAAGGAATTACTTAATAAGAAGACTGCTAGTCAAGGTGTCGTGGGAGAAACCATAAGACTAAAGAAGCCACTGGGAAAGCGAGGAAACTAAGGCAGCAGTATCCTGAATCGTTGGATTAAGGTAATTTTTAGTGACGAAATTTTATTGATGGGGAGAGTTGTAACACCCCAAAAATACCCTAAAATTTTTATAATAAAAATTATTATATATTCCGTATATTTGAGCTAACTCGGGTATTTTTCTGAAATTTTTTTAATATTGATTGGGATGATTGTTGAATCCGTAAATGAACCCAAGTGAAAGAGAAAATGAATTAGAATAAATTGGTATTAATGAGTAAATAAGTTTGCATGCTCATATATAGGGAGAAATAAATGAGTAAAAGGAAAAATTCAAGGAAATGATATGTGGTATGTAGAAAGAGGGAGGAAGCCTCCTCCTTTTTTAAAAATAAAACAAAATAATGATTAAGAGTGATCCATAAGAAAGAAAAATGGAGAAAAGTAGAGTGCGAGAGAAGAGGCTCCACCTTCTCTCTAGATTTTCCGACGATCGACCATAGGTCTCCTACGGCACGAAGGGAAGTCCTTCCTAGTGACAAGAGAGCTACAAGTAGAGACCTAACCTAGACTTTCGACAAACTCTATGAGGTAGGTCTTCCTACTTGGTCTTCACCTAAGGATTGGTTGCGCTTATCCGCTCAGGGAAAGTTTGGTCGTATTTTTAAACCACGGGAAGTCGCCACATCAGGTACAAGGCAATTACGAACCTGTGAGCTGATTTTGGGGTACGAAGTGAAGGGACGGTAGTGTGTCCTTCTAGTAAATTGTAGCCACATCAATTAACTTGATGTTAGGCTTTGAATTTCACTGGACCCCTGTACCGCTATGGTCTTTATTCTGAACAGTCGGGTGCGACTCACCATGGGTCGCCAAACAAGTGGGTCACAAGGAATGTTGGTCGGCCAACAAAGGGACGCAGGGGTCACAAACAAGGGGCTAAGGAATGCGGGACGAGGTCGCCCAATAGGGTCGCTAATGAACAGCGGTCGCTCCAACAGCCGACGAGGGGTCGCCAAAACAATGGTCAGTTAATGAACAAATGTCGCCCAACAGCCGACGAGGGGTCGCTAAACAAGTGGGTCACAACGAACAAGATCGCCCAACAATGCGACGAGGCCACAAACAATGTCACAATGAACAAAGAATGCTCAACAAGGGACGAGGGTCGCCCAAAGAGGGTCGCTGAATAAGTGATCGCCTAACAAAGGCTGCCTCGTCAAGACCGGCCGCGCATGACCAACTTCGGGAAGGTCATATTCTTCGTCAATTCCGATTTATGTTCTGACCTCTATGGAAAGCCCATTGAGTCAAGAATCCATCCATATATGCCTGAGGAAGATATTAGATTAATCGAGGTGTTATACTGAGCTCGTCAACAGTGCAGCTTTCCGTCGGGCTTCAGTCGCCGTCAAGATCGACCGCGCATGACCTCCAACTTCTAAGGTCATATCTTCTTCGTCTAACCTCGATTTGGTGTTCTTAGACTCTATGGAAGCCCAGAGTCAAGAATACATTCATATGCCTGAGGAGGATATTAGATGTCAGAACAAGGTGTTTTAATGAGCTCGTCAATAGTGTACCGTCAACTTCAGTCACTCGTCGTGGTTTACTACGCATGACCTCCAACTCGAAAGGTCATATCTCCTTCGGCTTGAACTCCGATTGGTGTTCGGACTCCTATGGAAAGCCCATTGAGTCAAGAATACATTAATATTCTGAGGAGTATAGAAGATGTTTGACTGAGGTGGTAGATGAGCCTGTCCAGTTCGGGTCTGCTCTATCGCTCAGATTTGACCGTGTATGACCCTCCAACTTCTAAGGTCATAACTCCTTCGTCCGAACTCCGATTCGGTGTTCTCTTAGACTTCATGAAAGTCATTGAGTCAGGAATCCATCTATATATATCTTGTTTAAATTAAACTCATAATAACTCCGAAAATCAATCCTAAACAAAACTACTAAGATGACGAATAATATTCTTTGAACGGTTTTAATGCGACCGAAGAGAGAAAAGACAAATCACATGATCGGAGATTCCAGTGGTCGAATCAAAGTGCAAAAGATTTTGGGTTTGTTCTTTCTAATCCCATTCTACTTCAAGTTTGAAATGTTTGTTCCCACCGACTCCTATTCCTCCTTTCTCAAGTTTTGTAATGTTTATTCAAAAAAGCATATTGAATTGATTTAATTGACTCGGCAGTGCTGATTTGTGAAATGTTTGCATATAAAATTGTAATGATTATTGAAAATAAATCGTTTATACAAGCCGCAATATTATACTATATTTTGCCATAAAGGATTCAACGCCTTAATAGAATGTTAAACTGCTTATTTCAGATCAAGGATAGATCGTATACCAATGTGGTCAAACAGCGCAAGATCGCGAACTATTAATGTCACTCCACCAGCCAATGACCAGATTTAGTGTTCACTATTTGATTGTTTATAACCGCCAAAACAATGGACCGTGACCGTGGTTATAAAACTATGTGATACCATCAAGAGCCTCACGGATCGTGTTTGACTATATCCAGATATCGAAGACATAGGTTAAATTGCTAAGGGTATAACTCGAATCGATTATACAATTGATTGGATTGCATAACCGAATTGATTTTCGTAATTTAATTAATGTCGAATCGAATTGGAATTTTTTGAGCATATTTGAATTGATTTGAGATCAGAAATATTGATTATGAAATGTATTTATGAGATGATCAATGAACTATAATTTATTGTATATATATATAACAAAGTATATGTATTGTATTTATATTGATCATCCAATGACGGAGTTCGAATTATTAAATCGCATGAATCGATTTAAGTCGGAATCGAGGGAATGGATTTGTATAGAACCACTAAGCATGAAAAATGCTTAGCGACGTTTTAATAATGCCAGGTGACGAGTGATAGATAGTGATCGAGCATGACCCAAGATCGGTGGAGCCGAGTCATAAAGAAAGAAATCTCTTTGAGTATGTCTGATATGTGCACTATTTCATTGTTCTTTTTCGATATGGATATTTGTATAAACAATTTGGAATACCAGACATCTATTTTGTAAATCATTTTGAAAGGCTCGATGCCTAAGCATTGTAACAGATTTTGTTAAATGTAAATGTTTACGGGCTTCGCCCACTCGTAATCGCTTCCGCAAAGATATGATTTCGAGTGATTTTAAGGGCATCCGACTTGTCGATCCGCCTGCCGGTCGGGCCTGGGTAAGGGGCGTCACTGTGTATGTATAGGGCCATCGGGAATAAAGATTGTGATTTGCTCAATTATATGGAATATAATTGTGAGTATAGGCCATTGGAGATGAATATGAATTGCTCAATCGAGCTAAATCAAGATGCTCGATGTGTCAGTTCAGCATGCGTAATTGCAAGCTTGATTGAAAATACGATGTCGGCATATGGTAATGATTTTGAAATGGTATAATGCATTTTCATACGCACCAGCCTAGAATTAGTGAGGCTGACAAGGTATTTTTGTAAAACGGATATGCTCAAGGGAAAGGAATTTCCACAGATGATATTCTGAGAATCTGGCCGAGACGGGCCAACAGATCATTTCTGGATGAGGACCATGACTGTTTTTAAAGCTCACCAACCACACCACTCCTGAGGGTAGTCTCATTTTACCGAATATTTCTGGTAGTATATTTCAAGAATAAAAAGTTTTGTTTTGGAAATGATTATTTTCATATGTTTTGAAATGAGAGTCTTGAGACTCGTGACACGGGGGATGACATGTAGACATTCAAGTAGGATCACGTATTGTTTACTTGAGTGTGTTTCGATTTGGAGCATCGAGACCGCACTTAGGTGGTGAGTATTCACTTAGGGCGATTCTCCTACCGAGCTTTAGCTCACACCCTTCTGGACTCCCTTTATTTCCTGTACAAGGAGCGCCGAGACATTCTACTTTTGAGGTTGGATTTTGAAGAAGCCGGTTTCAGGGCTTGATGGTTTTTGGACATACATGTATTAATCAGATTTTAATATATGCTCAGATAAAACAAAAAAGTGTTATCGGCATTAGAATTATCGGGAGATAATTACAATAAGTATGATAATTGATCTTATGCGAGATTGGCGTTTATGAGCTCAAGAGGCAATTTTACTCATGCCGATTGAGACAGATAAATTTGACCGGCCAAATGTGCTCTGTGTGATGGAATTGGCCCCGCACAGCGGAGACTCGCCCGATTTTCAAAGTATGCCGTAACCCGACCTCCACTCAGATTCCGCGGTTGATTCGTAGTCAACTTAATTTCGATCAGCGCGTCGAGGCAAGGATGAAGCCGGGAGACCGGCCGCCGAGATACGTTTTCGGGATTACCGTATTACAGATTCATCGAGGATTTCTCCAGATCGGCGTAAAAGACCTATGACCAGTCGACCCAAGGAGGTCAAGTTTGAGCGATGACCGGCATGCCGAGGCATTCCGTGAGTTGAAGAAGAGACTTACTACCCCCATCTCACATAGTTCCGCATAGGGACAGGGTACACGTTGCATTGTAGGTATGCCTCGAGGATGATCGGGATGTGTTTTGATGCGTACCGGAGGGTAGGGTAGCTTATGGTTCTCGCCAACAAGAACTATGAGCGCACTACCCCCACACATGACACGGAGTTGGCGGCCGTGAGTCTTCGCCTCAAGATCTGGCGCCACTACTTATATGAGAGGAGTTCGAGGTGCACTCACCATAAAAGTCCGAAGTACATTTTCAATGCCAGCGAGACTCTACATGAAAACGCAGATGGATGGAGTTCCTAGAGGATTATGACTTCACTTTGCATTACCACCGGTAAGGCAAATGTAGCCGATGCACTACTAAGTCAATGAGGAGCCGCCAGTATGTTTCTGAGGGCAGATGCTCAGGACCGTGGGTCGCCAAGGCGCATGTCGAGCGCATTCAGTGGTACTGGGAGTTTAGAGCAACCCGCCTCGTTGAACAGAGGATTGAGTCCCAGCAAGGTGAGGCAGAGATGGTCCATCGTGGACAGAGCATGGGGCCAGTATCAAAGCACGCAGGGTCGGACCGTTCACGCATGGTAGTCTTCGATATAGGGGACTATAGTGGTTCCCGCCTGGACCGAGCCCAGGAGAGGGAGACTTTGGGAGTTTCACTCGCTTCTCGATTCATTGTGAGACATCCGTGTGGCACCAAGAGTACCAGACTCACGCGCAGATATCGGGGAGTGGGATTAAGAGACACGAGGGGACTTTGCTCACCATGTCTCACACGTCACAGTAAAGGCCGAGCACGTAAGACGCAGGCTACTCACCATCGAGGTGGCTGAGTGGAAGTGGGAGCACGTCACGGATCCCGCAGACCACTGCCACTCTGACGCAGCCAGAAGCATGACGCGCAGACGTGGGTGATATTGACCATCACTTTAAGTCACACATTTTCTAAATTGCATGGATGACCTCACTGAGGAGATTCGCCTGCTATACATTCGTGAGATAGTCCGACTACATGGAGTGCCAGATTCATAAGTGTCTGATAGAGACCGAGATTTATTCGCACTGGAAGAGTTTCAAAAGGCGCTGCACACTAACACGATGAGTACAACAGCTCCACCGTATTACGGTCACCGAGAGACTATACGTATTAGGGACATGTTGCTAACATGGGTCCTAGATCATAAGGGTAGCTGGGAGGAGCATCGGTTCTTAGTAGAATTCCGCCTACAATGGGCTACTAAAAGGAGTACTACAGAGGAATCAGACGAGGTACTATATTGAGCCACATCAATCATATGTCGGGACCGAGGTGGGAGAGAAAGCTCCATCACCGGTCCCGATTGACAGGGACACACCTCGAGAAGGTAAGCTTGATGACAGCGTCTTTCTCACGCGAGCCGGCGTAAGAGCTATGTACGAGACGACCCAGAAAGCCCGAGGTCGGGGCTCACGCCTTCTCGAAGGTGATGCCTAAGAGGGAGTGGGTCAAGTTCTGCGTGGAAGCACGCCGATTCATCGGGCCCTTCGAGATACTGAGAGGGTAGGCACCGTTATGCATCTGCTAGCGTTATCGCCAAAGACGTGTCCATGAGGTGTTTCACGTCTCCATACCCTAAGTGTCGCACTGCACCCAACCCATGCAGTTGGATCAGACGATAGAGGTCGACACCTACTGGGACCTTCGATAAGGACCGCATTGTCGATAAATAGAAAGTTCGTGCTTTGCATCGCAAAACCGTGAGAGATCAGAAGGTACGGGTTAGAGATACTGAGTGGAGGAGTTCACGGAAGTTAAGTGATATTACGCGGCCACCATCCCTTCTTCGCTAGGGATGAAGGTACGTGAGTTTAGCTGCTTAACAATTAAACTAGTTTACGCATGGCACATTATACGCTGCATACGCATGTGAGTGTTTATATCTGTCTTGAATTTCTGGACGCACTCTTTTAAGGAGGGGAGAATGTAAGACCGAGAAATTCAATTTCGAATAAGGGCAAAATCGTAATTTTAATTACAAAATCAGAATACGTTAAAAATCAGAATCCAATTTTCTAGACTCCTAATGCGAAACGGATTGCAATCGTTGAATCGCCTCACGAAATCTAGTTAGCACGTAAAATTGCACTCTTCGCAGACAGCCTGCCGACATCGCTTCAGGCATCTGCCGTGCCAGAATCGGTTTTTGATGACGAAAGCCACATATAACATGTACTCAAGTACCATGGGTGGTATGAGTAGATAAATGACAGAAAATGACAATGAGGTAGTGCCGAATATCAAATCGTAAAAGAGACACATGTCATTTTTAGAGATTTGATTTTAAGTCATAAAGACAAAGAGTAAATAGTCTTTCATCTCCCTCCCTAAGACAAGCCAAAACGTGGAGAAGCCATTATTATTTTCGGTCCAAGAGTCATTTTGAGAGAGTTTTAGAGAGAGAGCGCTTTCTCTAAGTTAGCACACAACCGACCGTTGGCTGACTTCTGGTGAGAATGGAAAATCCATCTACGCTAACAAAGTACGCTATGGACTTAGCTTTAGTGAGTTTCTTCAAACTCCTCGGTAGGATTTTCTCCCTACTTGGGTTTTATCTCCATTTTTAGTGTTTTAATGTTTGAGTCGTATTTAAAGTATTAGAAGTATTGGATCTATCCCAAAACATGGGACCACTCATACAAATTTTTTTAAAACCAATGGAGCAATTTCGTAGCTGTGCCTCCACTACCAGCAGGGTATGGGAAAATGTTGATTTTGTGGTTTGAATTGTGTGTTGAATGGATTTGAGGCTTGAATGGCCATGAGATGCTTATATAAGGAACCGATAAATTATTTGAGAATGAATGTAAACCCGTGGTTTACCTGTCTTGTGAAGGTGCCCCAAAAAAATGGTATTGGGAAAATCGGGTTTGATTAAGTAATTCAATCGAATTGTTTGTGGTTTGGACATTAGCCTAAGTGAGCTAATTTTGGTGTTTGAAATGATACTTATAACATTTTGTGTGATTTAATTTTACCAGTAAATATATTCATGTTTATATATTTGCAATGGTGGCTTGCATCAGATCGAACCGTTTACATGCATTCCATACGCACTGACACCCAGACCATAGGAGCAGCTACGAGACAAGCCCAGAGAAAAATGGTTCGAGGGCTGTCTAATAATGTAAAACGGCTCTGAGAGAAGGTCCTAATCTTAAATAATATATCAACCGTCGGAGCTACCCGCCGATATATTCATCTGAGGGTAGTCCACGCATGAATTTATATATCAATCGCTTCCGAAATAGCCCAATTGATATATATATACATCTGAGGGGTTGTCCACTAATAAAATATTAATTCTCTATACAAGGCCAGGCGCAGTGAGTCGATGAGGACTCGATCCGAGTTATCGCGTAGACATTCAAGCAGATCATGCATTTGCTCAATGTTTATTTAAATCGAACATTGCACCGCACTTAGGTGGTGAGTAGCCCACTTAGTATGATTTTCCTACCGAAGCTGGTCACCTGGCCGTGGACCCCTTATTTCTGTGTACTGAGCGTAAGGTAGGGGACGGTATCATCCTAGGAGTCGAAGTTTCAGAAGAAAGCTGGATGTGGTTTTAATATGGTTTTCCACATGTATTAGAACTCTCATTTTGATATATGTCAGATAAGAGCCATTTACTACTCTAACTATGTGTGGTGGTTAGATAAGTGGTTGATGGATATTACGAAGGCCCAAGTGGTCGCTTTTATCCATGCTGTTATCCTTTGGGATTGCAGTATTAATCGTTGGACAGTTTTATACAAACAGATTCAGTAGAGCTCCCAAAGGAGACTCTCATCATTTTTCTAGTGGCGCTTGCAACCCGACCTCCACTTACATTCCACAATACCTGCAACTAACTGACCCCTGTTTCATGCCATGTATATTCATCAAGGCCAAATAAACCTATACGTAGAGCAGATTTTGCAAAACAAATTTCGATGAAATCAAAGATAAACACGCTTACAAAGGTTCTTAGGAAGCCTTAACTATGTAGTCGAAGTTTTACCCAAATCTTAGGATTTTAATCGTTTCAGATTTCAAAGGTTAAAGAAAATCCTTTACCTTGGTCCGAGGAACATACCCAGTAGTCAAACAAGTCAAAATCCGTGCTAAGGAACTTCCTCGCTTAGGTATCCTTCACCCGTGTCTTCCTATTATAGAGACAGATGCCCAATATGTGATATGGTGGGATTTTAAACAAGATTTTCAAAACAAATTTCAATTGTTAGATTTCACTCGTGTTTCGAGGGTCCACCGAATTATTCAACGGTTAAAAAGAAATTTTAGCCATTGTTTTATGCATTCAAAATTTCAAAGTGATGTTTTCAACAAAAATTTCTTTAAGAGTTGATCAGAAAAGCAAAAGAAATATTGCAAAGATGTTCAAAACTTAGTTTCAAAATGATTTTGCTGATGGCAAGCTATTTTATCTGTTTTTGATTTTGAAATTGAATTTATCAAAGGATCTTCAAATGTTTTACTTGATTTCCTTTCACGGGAATTTTTACAGGGAAATTGAGCAGGCAAAAGCCAGATCCAATCAAACCCACTTCAAAAGACTCTTATGCAATGCGCGCCTCAAACTTCAAATCAAGCTCAAGTTTCCTGGGGAAAAACCCTTAACCCTTATTTTCAAACACCAACTCCAAAATTTGCATACCAAACAAAAGAACAAAATTGTTACTTAAATTCCAGAACCCGATCATATCGCTTCCTGGGTGATCGAGGTCAAAAAAGATTTTTCAATGAAAGTATTTCATTTCCAAAACCCGTGAATTCTACGAATTCATACCATACTGAGTCTGTTCAATATCTGGCGTTGAACCCGAGGGTACGACTTGCTTAATTAAAACAAAATTAAAAAGTCATTAATGAAAAAGATCAAATGTGTAAAGATTTCTTTACCCACAAAAAGACTTTCAACATTTTGATCTCAAACTTTTGATTTTATGACTACAAAAATGTTTAATCTACCATACTTTCGTAGACGTGCCAAAACTCATTCGGTTTTTTAACTGATGAAAAGTTCAAAACTTTTTCAAATTGGTTTCCTAGAATGATGGCTTCTTAAGGAGCTAATCCAAATATTTTCTTCGCCCCGGAATCACCAAAAGTTTTGATTATTTCTTTAAATCAACTGTGGAAAGCTTTTTCCGAAGAAGCTATTCACTTTTCTTTTGTTCTCACTTCAACTTGATTCTTTGTTGACTTGTGTACCCATCAATCTCCATCCAAGCCCATTCCTAGCTTTGGCTGCGACCAAAATCAAATGGTGGGCCGCTTTCTAAAATCTCGAAGCCCAAAGCTTTGATGTCAAAATTAATCTGGGTCGGTGCCCAATTTGAAAAAGCCCTCTTCAAAGGCCAAGGTACCGCTTATCCCAACTCTTGCCAGCCCAATAACAAGAAACCATTTCCTTCAAATACAAATTGATGTACTACCCCAAACAAATCCAAGGTGAAGGCGAAGAGACGCTTCAAACTCACCGACTCAGACTCAGACGAGTGATGACATGCGAAGGTAAAAGACAATTCTTTCTTCTGGAAGAAAATGAAGACATGCACGGCCTCCCTTCACTCCCTTGAGTAAGGATGATAAGGAGGGGATATCAACATCTTCAAAAGCCTTTGCCTCAGAATGTAATGTGCTCAAAATTCCAAGGAAATCATTCCTTGACAGCTTTCCGACAGATTTAATGAAGAATTTGGAAACTGACCCACAAGTGGTGTGATGGCATTCAGATCATTTCAACGTTGACAGTCGGTCCCCCACTTTCAAAAAGAAAAGCCCACTCATGGTAAGAAAACAAATGTCGACACAAAAGGCAGCGACTCTTCAAAAAAGCAAGACAGCGACTCTTCAAAAAGTACAAGGGACCCTTCAAAACATGATTCACTGTAATGCAAAGCTTTATTTCAAATCCAAAATTTCCTATATAAGGAGTGCTTGTCCTTAGCTAGCAGGATAAGTTTGTAGGGAGATGCAGTTGGGAGAGAGAAGCTCGAGAGCTCTTGTATCCAACTTGCCATTAAGCTCTCGATCAAAAGCTGCATCAAAGTTTGTAAGTTTTCAAAGTTCAATAAATTTCAATTCAAATTTATCATCGCTCTTTTATTTGATCTGTAATTGCATACTGTTGCATGTTTGTCTGGAAATATATTCAATCTCAAATATATATCAGCCGAAACTCAAACTTCCCGAACCCACTATGGTGCTTAAACAAAAACCCGTTGTTACACCGCCGCCGTACTTTGGAAGAAATCAAATTTATCATATCACTAAATTTTAATATTTAATGTCAAAAAATATATGTCTTAAATTGTTTAAGGTCCCTAGAGAATTATCGAGTTGTCTCTGCAAAATTTTTTGATTAATTTTGTATTCAGATTCTTTCAAAATAATTGTGATTCCCACAAGAATGGGTCACCTAATAGCTGGTCACCAGAAAGCCCCGTGTGTGGTAGGTGTCCGGTGGTGGTCCCTAAATGGCAGAATCCCAATGTAGAAAGGATAAAATGTCAAATTTCATCAGTACCAGAAAATAGTTCTCTAAATACTAGTTCATCCAAAGATAGATGAACAATTAAGACAAATACAAGAAAACACCCAACACTTGAAAACAAACTTTCGTTTCTATAGAAGATTGGGAACAAGATATCAAAATTGGGAAATGCCAAAACAAATATTAAAGAACTATATTGTAAAAATAGGAACTTTTGAATTCAAAAGATTATAGAATCAAAATCTTCGGAATACTCATTCAATAGGTTCCGAGACGTAAACTATCGAACTTCTAGATCTTAAGGATCTGTAACAAATTCAAAAAGAAAATCTCAAAATTCACATACATAGAGCTATCCAGTAGTAAATAAACCCTTAACCAAAGTTAGTTAGACAAACCTATATGTATATGTCTCATATGATATATAATAAATTTGATTCCCTTTTAGGATTAATGGAAACAAATACATCGTTTTGGACTGTACCAATTGCTATCCAAATCTAGAGTTAGGACTATGAATGTGATAAGAGTATTCATAAAGCCTTAACCTAAAAAACATTCAAACTCAAAATTATGACATGGATCCTAGGTCAAGAATATACTCATAGCATACGTGGTCACAAAGTAATGACTCTTAGTTGGTCCAAACTTGCTCATCTCGCTCAAAGATCAAACACACTTGGCAAGCAAATGAGAAAATTCAACAACCATAATCTAAAACCTATTCCATGGGAATGTTTAAACACAATCCTCCGAATGGAATTTCAAATAACTCGTAGCTCCAAAACCGATTGAACAACCAAAACTCTTATCCACATAATAGAAGATGTATACAAGGAATGTCTAAATTAATTTTGAGCCAAGAAAAGAAAACTTAACAAGATCATATTCTCAAGTAAGGTCTTCTAATTTTATTTAGAAATTAGAACTCCTTCAAATGTTCAAGCCAAACTTAAATCTAGAAGAAGTAGACTATTCATCTACTATTCCGCATTTTAAAATATACAAGGACCGAATCCAAACATTCAAAACTCTTGTGATAGACCTCAACATTTTCAAATGATGTCACCAAATGATGGTCTCTCACCAACATGATGACAATAAATGTGTTTGAAATGTATTAAAGAATACTTGAGAAAAGAAGCAAAATCAAGAACATAAAGAAAAAAGCAATGGTTTTTCTCAAAAGATCTCAAGAAACAAAAAGAGAAATTTAGAGAACAATGTAATAAACTATGGGAAACAATGAAATGAATATTCCAATGTTCACATCAGGACGCCTGTCCGCAGGTCTCACACCACCACAACCCGCTGAAATCCACGTGTCTCACATCGCGAGGCACATGTGTAAACTAAAATTGACAACAGATATCCATTCAACACAATTATATATTTTATACAAAAATGATTTATTTACAATTGTGTTTAATTACAATTTATACAAAAATGGGTTTTCGCCTTAATTTTTTACAAAGAATAAAAATTACAAGATAAGGCCATCTCGCCGTTTCACTGTAAGGTCCCTAAGCTGCTCCATCCCTGCCGCCTCGGTACCTAAAAATAACCACGACTGGCGAGCAGCCCAGAAGGGAATTTCCTACTGGATTACTTCCCATCTAAGTGCAATGCAATGGCACACAACATATTACACATGCTAATATATCACTCATGCATATATTAACATAATTTAATCCATACATCATGTTATTCCGCTTATAATAATAACATAAACTTAGCTCAGCATGGGCTAAGATTACCATCCCTGCTCGGCCTCTGAACCGCCTAATAACATCACACAAACATGTTATTTTTCTCATGGTAAATAACATGACACCACGCAAATCGCTAAACACCCAAACAAACAGGACTGCCCAAACACTCTAGGATTTGACCGGTCCAAAGCTTTTGAACTCGAAACCACGGCCATCCAGCCTCAACAAATCCCCATCCATTACATAACCCCAAGTAAAGAGTAAAAGGCAGGAGAAAACCCCTACCTTTTCCGGGAGTTTGTCGAAACTCCCGAAACCGGTAACCACTGCAGGTCCTGCCATGGGGAGCAACTTTGCTCCTTGTCTCGTCTGGCCAATCTGGCCCGATAGCCTGGGAATTTTGTAGAGATAAGGTGGTTTCCCCTCTCTCTAAAAAAAACCTCTTCCTCACTCCCTTTTCTACTGGGTCTCTCCTCTCTTCCCTCTCCCAAACTGGGATTTGAAGACTCATCAAGAGGAAAGTCCTCTCATCGCCTACATGTCCATTTCTCATCGACACCTTGATACTCCCTTATCCTTATCAATCTACCTTGATATCCTCTAATGGCATCATGCTACGTGTCACAAGTGAGCCCCACTTGACCTCAAGTTTGACCGTGGATCCGCATCGACACGGGCGCCTCCGGGCCTCCCAAAACGCGCTGCGTCACGATCCCTCCGTGCCTCGAAAACGCGGAAATTCGACCGTCTCTAATTCGACCAAATTCGACGCGCGTTTAGATTTCGCGAAGATTCCAATCCGTGAATTCGCTTCGCCATCCGGAGATTCAGAAAATCTCTGATTTTCAACCGAATTCATTTTATCCTTCCTTAGAAAACATGGATTTTCCGGGCCCACACACATATTTTGATATTTATGAAGAACAATCAAATAAAATATCCCTTTTCAAATAAATATGTTCCAAAAAGAATGGAAGTCGTGACGCCTAAACTCCAACTGGCTGACCACCACAACCCATGGAATATGGATGCCTGCTACCCGACACCACTATGTGGGGTAAAATCTGCAAGTAGCCTCTTTGTACCTAGAGCTCCACCCAAATACAATACCCAAATTGTCCAAAACAACTAATATATACAATATATCCACACGGCCACTGGGTCCCATAACTACACTCATTAAACACATATCACAACTATTCTCCACTATTCCCAATTACATGGTTGATTACACTTTAGTTTTATACAAACAGTTATATTAAAATCTACAATTCTAATACATGTTTTGTCCAAAAGAACCATCAAGCCACAAACCGGCTTCTTCAAAATGGATCATCTTCTCGAGCGCCCTGCATTCGAAAAATAAAAGTGGGGTCCTAAGACTCCGGGTGAGCTAAAGCTCACAAGAGGAGAATCGCCCAAGGGCTACTCACCACCCTAAGGCAAAGGCAATGCTCCAAATTAAACACACACCAAGTAAATACGTGATCCTACTCTCAATGTCTACTGCCATCCCCATGTCACGAGTCCACCGACTCACTCACACTTGCCTAAGCCATGTATGGTAGGTGTTAATCATTTTCAAAAAAACCCGCTGTTCTTGAAAATACACCACCGAAATGTTCTGGTGAAAATAACAGACTACCCTCCGAGGTGAATTGGTTGGTGAGCTTTCCGAAACAAGCCATGGTCTCATCCGTGATCTGGCTGCCCATCTCTCTAACTAAATTCTCCTAATATCATCCTTGAAATTCCTTTCGCAACCATATCCGTTTTATAAAATACCTTGTCATGCACTCCACACCTAACTCTAGGTTACCTGAAGGTATGAAAATGCATTATGCCATTTTCAAACCATTTACACAACATGACAATATGCATATTTTAACAACTACAATTATTATACATGTAATTCCACACTTCAATCATCACCCAATCTAACTCACTTGAGCAAATCATAATCATCAAATTTCAATGGCTTACAACACAATTCTAATTTATAATTGCGTCATTTTGTTAACACCTCAAGCATTAACCTAATAATTTCTTTGATCAACCAACTCTCCAAATTAAATTCACACATACCAATCCATTCAATCCACACAAGTCAAATGCCAAACACATGGATGATTTTATCCAATTGATACAACCCGGACCGATTTTAACAAATCTTTAACCAAAGAAAGGGTCATTCACTGGCAGCCCACATGTCCAATCTCGCTTTCACTTTTTGAACCGAATTCTACCTATTACCTAGCCTCATAAACACCAAAGCATTGAAAGGGAATAAATGATTGCTATAAAAGACCCATAACAATCCATAATGTTGTCTAGATTGCCCAAATCATCCCAAAAATTCTAACACTTCTGGCCCCATGTTTTTAGGTCGATCAAGCGCCCATTCCCTACTTTATCACTCCCAAGCATGTATTTTAATGCCAAATTCCACACAAACAGCTCCTAACATTTCTGGACAGCCACGGCCCTAACAAAAATCTCAAATAACCAAATAATCTCGTCCTAAGTTTTGGGACTAATCAACGGCCTCACTACCAAAACCAACCGAAACATGGAAAACCCTTAAAAATGGGAATAACATCGTAAGTAGGGAGAAAACTTACCTCAAGGAGTTTGAAGAAACTCCGATCCCTGAGTCCACGCCAGAGCCCCGGGCCCCAAGGTAGAACCTTTTTCCTTTCGCTCAAGACCGATCATTTCTGATGATCTTTCCGCTATTCTAGAGAGAAGCACTCTCTCTCTAAAAGCTCTCAAAACCCAAAGCTCACTCAGATCAAATGCCTCACGTTTTTTGCCTTGGTTCATTTAAGAAGACAAGTCACTATTTGTAGCCCAATTGGTAGTGGGAACTACCTCAAATGGGTACCTAAGCTCATGGTCCTGTGTCTCGAGCCCACTTTATGCCGGTAGTAAAAGAAACCCCGCGAGCTGTGATAACAGGACTGACACCAACCTCCGTTTGAAAACAGGGGCGAGGGACTGTGGATATAAGGCGCCTTTTTTTGTAAGGGCCCCACCCCCTGGCCCACTCCGACGAGGGGTGGTGTAAGACCCGAGAAATTCAATTCTCTCGGGACAGCGGCAAAATAGCACTTTGACATAAATCAGAATTACAAAACCGTAATTAATTCTCTAGATCTCCCAAATGACGAAACGGATTGTACCGTTGAATCTTCTCAAATCTAGTTAGCACGCAAAATTTCGTAATTTTCGGGAGATTAATAGGCTCAAGACGTTTTCGAGGCATCGCGTCGCGCCGTAACCCATTTTCGATGCGACGAAAGGCACATAGAGCATGTACTCATGTACCATAAGTGGTATGAGTAGAGAAATGATGAAAATGGATGGCCGAGATAGTGCCGAATGTCAAAACTGGAGAAATGACTAATTAATTAAATGGATTAAACGGCACAAAAAGACAAAAATCGCTACAAGATCTCTTCTTTCTCCAAATTCAAAACCAAAGAAAAAACGGAGTTGCAGCAGGGGATGCAAAGGCGGCGGAAAGGAGAATGCGAGAGAGAACCTCATGCTTCTCTCTAGATTTGCGACAGATCCGACCGTCTACGGATCATAGAAGGGAAAATGATCTACGAATAGCACGTTGTACTCCTGGCTTATGAGTTTCTTCAAACTCCTCGAGGTAGATTTCCTACTTGGGTTTTATTCCCATTTTTAAGTGTTTTTCCATGTTTCGTTGGTTTGAGGCCATGAGGTTGAAATTGACGGCCCCAAAACATGGGACCGAATTGTTAGAAATTATTCGGGATTTTCCGTGTCACGTGACCGCCCGTGGCATGCAATCATAGAGGTCAAGCTGGGTGTTTTAATTCCAAAATATTTGCTTTAAATCATGGATTGATTTGGATTGGGCCAGAATGGTGGATTGCGGTTCACAAGGTGAACCGTTGATTTAGGATTTTCAGAATAGTAAAATCTAGGGTTTTACTATTCTCTAATAGTGTTCTAAGAATATAATTTCGTGAAAATTATTTTGCTTGGTTAAGTAATTCGAATCGAATTGCTTGTGTTTGAACATTAGTCCAAGTGATAATTTTAAAAGTTTTTCTGAAATGCTAATTTCATAACATGTTGTATGATATAATTTTTATGTAAATATATTCAGGTATATATTTGCATGTATTAGATCAGACAATTGGCATACATGATTCCATATGCACTGTAACATCCTGGGGATTATGAGTTAGTGCATGAGATGAGTCTGGGGAGGAAAGTGGTTCGGAGTAAGAGTCTAAAATATTAAATGATCTGGAGGTAGTCCAAACTACATAATATATCAAATCGGCCTGAGCGCCTAGTTGATATACACCATCTGAGGGTAGTCCACAAATCCAATAATATATCAACCGTCGAGCGGCCCGCCGATATGTATTCATCTGAGGGCAAATTAATAAACAATTAATATATATCAACTGGGTTTAGCTACCCAATTGGATATATATATTCATCTGAGGGTTGCCCACTAATAAAAACGAATATTCTCATAATTTATAATGAATATAGAAGTCCTGAGAATTTGATCCGAAGTTATCAGTGTAGACATTCAAGTAGGATCATGCATTTACTTGAATAGTATGTTTAATTTGGAACATCGTGACTGCACTTAGTGGTGAGTAGCCCACTTGTGGCATTCTCCCATCGAGCTTTAGCTCACCCCGTCGTGATCCCCCTTTTACAGTAATAGGAGAAGGCGAGGAGACTCGCTCGTCCGAGGCTATCTAAGAAAAGTTTCGATCAGGGCTGGATTTATGGTGGGTAGGTATTAGAACAGTTAGAATTTTAATATGTTGTATAAGAGAAGCTTATAACTCTTGGAACCATCGGATATAGCTTTGATATATTGTGTTGAGTATGCTTGATACTCCAAGGTCAGATGGAGAGACAGAGATGTAAGACTGGGACAGTTTATACAGGCTGTATTCGGGTACGATTTTCTAGCAAGTGGCGCTGCAACCCGACCTCCACCCAGATTCCGCTGTCACTGTAATAACTTGACCCCTGCTCACGCCACAGTGGTCCCACTCACAGCTATCCCCTAGCTCAATAGCTTTCGCTCCGGGGCTCGAACCCGGGACCATGAGCTTAGATACCCACTCAGGTTCCACTACCAACCCGGCTACTAGCCTGGCCAGGCTGGAACTACCTCGACGGGGTATCTGGTCATTGCCCTGCTCGAGCCCACTCGAGGCGGAAGTTAAAACCCCGCGAGCGCGGTGATACTGGAGGACCACCGTCGGAGGGGCTGTGGGTGTTTCACAAATACTACTTCAAAAGAAGATAGTGATCAACCCAACTTTGAAGAAATAAAATAAAGGCTCAAGGTGTAGAAATAGCCTCACTCTTTAAACAAATTGATTCAAAAGCAGATGAAAATGTAATGACAAACTGAAGATATAAAGGTATTCAAAGAACAAAATAATTTTACAAATCAAATTCAGTAGCACTTTTTACTTAATAATAGAATTGAAAGTAAATACTACAAAAATTATAAACCCGAAAAGGAAGAAAAAGAAGAAAAACAAGAAAGTCTATATTCAAACCAATAAAACCCCTAAATTAGTAATAAAAGTAATGATGAATCGATATGACTTTAACACAAAATTAGCAGTGAATAGAAATAAAAGATCCCTTTGCTCAAAACCCAAGAAACTTTCTTAAGTGGATCAGAAAAAATTCTATTGTTTAAAAACTTATCAAGATATTATCGAACAAGAAGAAGAACAAATAAACAAGTTAAAACTCGCATCAAAGATCAAAACTTTATCAAAGGCCTACTCCTCCAGATTTACACCTGAGGAAAACAACCAAAACAAAATATTATAATAGCAATGACATCTATTCTCGAATATGATGCTCTTTTCCGAACATGAAATTTATCAGAGCCACAATGCAAATGGCACATCATACTGGCAAATGATGATGATCGAATGTCATTCAATTAGTCACAAAAGAGTTTCAATGGCAATATTAAAACTTTGTGGAAAACTACCTAAGTGAAAAGAAAGATTTCATATTTAAAAAGTACAAATGAGAAGGAGAACAAAACTCAATCATAAGATTGGTTTATGCTATAACCAAACACTTCATAGGGTGATCCAAGCATTTATGGAGAAAGAATTTCAAATTCTACAAAACTTAAGATGTAGAACACTAAGTGACCTTAAAATGGTATTATGATGTGTTCTAAGAACCTTGATGGTGTAAGAATGAAGGAGTTTCATCGGGAAATGAAGATTCCTTTATGGTCTTCCTAAGGCTTTCAACCACGAGTTCACAGCTCCTTGTGAGAAAAACATGTAGGAACAATCCACTTTGACTCCCTTACTTCTAGAGATCTCATAAGTACTAAAAAGAGAAGGTCTTAAGTCAGGTTCTCAACTTAAACTCCAATATCAAATTAAAAAGACCTAAAGCTTCTAAAAAGATTTAGGTTCTTTTGTGTTCTCAATATGGCATTTCGATGCCAATTTCACCTAGTCACCTCCAAAAAATCAAAACCTAAACAAAATTCCAATAATTTTCATATATAGATTGTATAACAATGTTATAAATTAAAAGTAATGCTTAATTGTTAGTGTTGTTAATTTTAGTTTGTAACATTATTTACGTTTTAATTTTATTCACTTTCAAATATTACTTTTAAAATTGAATACTAAAAATGATTAATATTTTTTTGTTAAATAGTTAAGGTTTTTTTATTACTTACCTTAAAAGTTTAACTTGTGGTTTTATTTTATTTTTTTTAAATTTTAGGTTTATAAAAAATTAAAATATGTTATAAAAATAAGGATTAAAATGATGAAAAATTATTAATATTATAAATAAATTTTATTATGAATAAGAAAAAAATATTGTTTTATTTATTAAATTACTTATTAATAGGTAAATGTATTGATATATATCAAAAGTTGATTTAATTTATTCAGCTTATTACACAAAAAAAATCCAAAAAAATTTAATACTAATTGGAAAAGAAAAATCAAGCAAGTTCCGCTGGGGTGAAAAATAGGGAAAGAGTGGCATTTGTGGAAGGGAGATGGCAAATTGGAGTGTTGGATGGGGGAGATGAACATTTTTGTCTTCAAAATGTATTAATGTATTCTAATTTTAATGGTCTATCAAATAGGTTCATCTGTCCTCTCAAAACATAATTTCTCATCATTTTAAGAGTATTGACATATATAATTTATTTTGAAAATAAAATTATTAAAATAGGTTAAAATAAAAATAATATCAAAATTAGTACATAAATAATAATACCGTAGCTATTTAATATAATATTGAATTTTTTTATCTTAATACAGTGTTATTTATTATAGTATTAAAAATATTTTTGAAATTTTTTAAAATTAATGTCATAATCAAATGACTAAGTGATTACTAAGATTGCTTAAATTTTATTAAAAAAATAGAGATGATAATTTTTTTTATTTTTTTGAAAGAATAGATGATAAATTTTGTGTTATTAGTTTAAATGTTATTTTCTACTTAACTTATTTTTGATAAAATTTTTTTAATAACTCAACATTCTAATTTAACCCAATTTTAGCAAGTGGGAACAGATATAATAAATGTGATAAGTATAATAAGTGTAATATACGCTTCACATCCCCTCACTTCTGGGTGAATAAAAAAATGAGAGCTAATAATGTCCATGTCAAAGATGGATATTTAACTAATACCACGACACGGAATAGAAACGCTCAATCAAAAGACGCTACTTGTGGACTCCTTACAGAGCAATTTTTATCTACAACACAATCATATTTCCATTAAGGTTACATCTACAAGGCCATGTCAATGTGATCTCACATGGTCGATTCCATCTACATCTTTGCATTACCCTTCCTCCAATGCTCCTCTGCCATCCAGAATTCCTTTTTTTAGCTTTTAAGAATGATTTTGCTTAATTCTAACCGTTGGATTGTTTTGTTTTGTTTTTGTCTCAGATGTTTCATATGATTCATTCAACTCCACTAGTTTTTGTTTTTTGGGGATTAGATTCAATTCAAATATGATTAATGAAGTTTATGTTCGGGGAATCGGGAATTCCACTAAAAAAATTCACACCATATAAACTCCTAAGAAAGAAAATCCCATTAGAAACTTTAATTTCGCTTAATATTTTTAAATATGTTTTGTAAATAATTTTTACATAAAGTGTCTATTTGTGTATATATATTTTTAGAATTAAATTTTTTTAAAATTTTAAAATATATATTTGAAATAATTCTAAAGTTTTTTGTAGATTAAAATAAATAAAATTTTGGTTATCAAATATATCTTTTTATTTTCTATTTGAAAAACCAAAAGTTATTTAGAAACTAAGCTTCCACCTCTACCCATACATTTGCATCCCAAATTGTTCAATTTTTTACAATAAATTGTTGACTTATGTTTAAAAAAGCACTATGATCCACATGAAGAGCCAAAATTAATCACGGACCAGACATCCTTGCACTAGTTAATTAGTGATATAGTCTATTAATAATTATTAAAAGATAAGAACTAATAATAAAAACAAGAGTTTGGTTACTTAATATGCAAGAAAAACCTTATTCCTAAAAAGAATCTGTATACTTATCTAACATGGCAGATAGAGATCAAGCATAGCTTATTAGCCTCCTTACTTTCCATAAATGGATTTCTAATGTATAGAGATTGAAAGTTACACTGGGCCTATTTGTCTCACTTCAATGGATTTCTAATTATAAAAAAAAAAATAGAATACAATATAGGTGGCTTGGTGTCGCCTGATTGGTTGCTTGTTTGACAAGTAACCCTATAAGGTTAGAATTTTGAGTATATAAATAAACTTTCCTAGACCTTGATATATTCTCCATATATCTTTACACATACGTGTGTGTCTCTCCTTAGCCTTCGCAGAATTAGGCGCGCCACACCGTGATTTATTTAGAATAGCTTCTGAAAGGTTCCGCAATAAAGGTTAGTAAACCCTAAGCCCGATGACATTAGTGTATCACATATTTTATCCAATCATGATCCGGGACTCATATACATTGATCCCAACAATTAGTATCGTGAGCCCGATTGAATCAATGCGTGGTAAACCGAATCATTATATTTTTACATGTATATTCTGATCTAATTAGATATATGACATTTCAGGTTTTATGTTTCCATGTTATTTATATTATGAATGAATGTTTTATTTTCGCCTTAATCCATGGTAGAAATTTGATTGTATTTTTTTTTTTTTTATGTAACTGGAGGCTAATCATAAGATTAGGTATTCTCATTGATTTATTTATTTATTTATTGGATAATTCTATGTAGTCTTGATTTATTGATAATTATATAATAAGTATCCAAAGTGGAACAACCGCATGTTATTGTTCATTGTTTTTCGTGGTAGATCGGGGTTCTATTTGGCATACCAACACCATAATCAAAGTGTAGGACACAAAGGAGGTCAAGGAAGAGGGTCATTGAAAGACCCGACACGTACCCACACACGCACAAAGCCAGTTGAGACTCATTAGGACTCACGCGCCGCTTCCAAGGGTGCATGTGGGCACGTGCTGGGGCTCGATTGAATCACCCTGGGCCATTTAACCCTTCTTCTCAAGGATTCACCTCCTTATAAAATCCCGTGTCCAAGGTCCAAAAAGGGAATGGCGCATGATTTTAGTTTTACTCGCACGTTGCTTGGGGTGTAGTCTCTGGGATTTGACTGAATTTGACCAGTATGTTCCTTAAGTGTTGTTCTATCCTCTATAAAATTTCATGACGATTCAAGCTTTGTGCGTGGATCGACAACGCTACATTTTTGGCGATGCGTGGGGGCTTGGGCAACAATGAATTTGACAAATGTTACTAGTTGGTTCCTATGGTGATATACCTTCCGCATAATATCGTGATGACTTCAAAGTTGTAACTTACTGTCCACGATTTTGGCGCCGCTTGGCGAGGGGACGAAGAGTTTTGTGTTTTTCGGGGCTTGCAAACCCTAGAAATCAAATTCTAACTTAATCCACACCAAAGAATTTCAAGACCCAATGAGCACGGATTACAAAGCGATATATCAAGTTATATTCTTGCATCCTAATAATATTTTGTTATTTTTTTCTTCTTCTAGGAAACCAAGTGTGGATTAAGGGCCCATTATTTATTCTTTGCTTATAATTGTTTTATATAGATATAACATATGATGTATGCTTACAATATGCTACTTAGAATAGGTGGTGCCATATAATTTCATCATGTGATAGGTATATGCATAATGATATTTGTTTTGTCTATAGATAATATTATTACATAAGTATTTAGTTGAATTAATGTGTAAAATATTGAATGAGTGAAGGTTAAAATTAATTTAATTTAATTTGAAACCTACTTGCCCATTAAGGGTCCAATAATAAAATGACATGATCGAATTTTATGGGATTGAACCAAAATAATTTCAAAATTTTAATAAGATTGTACAACCCAATGTCGATAATACTAAGAAAGATAATTTTGAAATTAAATTAATGGTTATCACATTCAATTTTAGCAACATTAATGTCTAGATATTATTATTATGGAAAACCTAATAAATTAATGTAAAATATTGAATGGTGCATGTTAAAATTAATTTATTAATTTGAAATATGTGACTCCATTAAGGATCCAATAATAAAATACTATGTACGCTCAATGTATGTAAACATGATCGGATTTTTATGAGATTGGAACTAAAATACTTCACTTTAATGAAATTGTACGACCCAATACCATAATATATTTAGATTTAAAGATAATTTTAAAATTAAATTAATGGCGATTACATTCAATTTTAATAACATTAATGTCTAGATATTATTATCATGTAAAACCTAATAAATTAATGTAAAATATTGAATGAGTGAATGTTAAAATTATATAGATATATATATAGATGTATATAGATATATCTATATACATATCTATATATTTATATAGATATATAAAATCTATATATCTATATATATATAGATGTATATCCACATCTATATATATAGATATTTCATATAGATAAATTTATAGATATATAAATTTATAGATATATAAATTATATATAGATATCTATCTATATATATATATAAATATATATAATCTATATAAATATCTATATAGATATATCTATATATATATCTATATATATAGATTTATATATATAGATATCTATATATAGATTTATATATATAGATATTTATATATAGATAACTATATATATATATATACATATCTATATATATATATAGATATATAGATTTATATATCTATATAGATTATATATATCTATATATATATATATATATGTATATCTCTCTATATATATATATATCTATATAGATATATAGAGATATCTATATATCTATAGATATATCTATAGATATATATATATAGTATATATATATATATATATATATATATATATATATATATATATATATATATATATATATATATATATATAGATATGTATATATAAATATATACATATTTATATATATAGATAACTATGATAATCTATATAGATTTATATATATATATATATATATATATATATAGTATATATATATATATATATATATATATATATATATATATATATTGTAGCATTTTAAATTTTTGACGCCCAAACCCGGGGTCCGCTGACCACCCACACCCACGAATACAAGTGGAGGCCTGCCACTGACGCCAGAAAATCTGGGCAGAGTCTCCTTCAGACTGTGGGAGCCACCCGAATACAAAACCCGTATAAACCTCGTCCCAATCAACAACGATGCATATATATATCCAATGCGGCTACTGGGCCCACCAACCGGTGCTCAACACATATCTAAACTATATCCACAGTTTCAAGAGTTCAAATGTTTTACTTTATATAAATATATATTAAAATACTCAAATTCTAATACATGTAAATATCATCAAAGCCACACCCTAGCTTTCTTCTTATCCAACCAAGGATCCGCTTTCACGCACTCCCGCCGCACTAAAAAGTGGGGATCCCATCGACGGTAGCTGAAAAGTTCAAGAGGAGAATCGCCCTGGCTGGCTACCACCACCTAAGTGCAATGTTCCAATTTAAACGCCCATTCAAGCAAAATGCATGATCCTACTTGAATGTTTATGACTAACTCGTATCCCGAGTCTCACCGACTTCACACTACTAAGCTCGACAGAATTATCGTGGTTATTAAAGGGTACCTGATGAATATGAGACGAATTTGGGCCGCTTCATTGATGATATATATTATTTGTTTGTGAACTAATCGCCATGAATAAATATCAATCAACCCGACGGCTGATATATTATTCATTGCGGACTACCTCCGAACAAATATCAACCGGGCCGCTCCGACTTCACCGATATATTATTTAGTTTGGACTACCCGATGATTAACATTTTAGACTACCCTCCGAACCTTTTTTCTCTAGACTAACTATGCACTCACCCTATAACTTGGGTGTCCCAACAAGATAATGAATGCAATGTATTTTTAGCCCATAAAGATAATCACACGCAAATATATAACATGAATATATTTACATAGAAATTAAATCATACAACATGTTATGATTTTATCATTTCACACACACACAAAAAATTAGCTCACTCACACACTAAAACACAAGCAATTCGATTCGAATTACTTAACCAAACACATACTTCACGATTACATTCTAGACTATTTCTGAATAGTAAAACCTCTACATTATTCGAAAATCACAAATCTTCTGCTCACTTAGCGAACCCTGCTTCACCATTCCTACTCAATCCAATCAATACACACATCACACAAATACATGATTTCACACAAACAAGAGGAGAGCCACGGGTCGCCTCCATATTTCTCCCCCAAAATTTTATCAATTCATCCCATGTTTCTCGTGATTCCATCAAACGGCCCTCACGCCTCAAACAACCGAAACATTCGCAAACACTTAAAATGGGAGTAAAAACTCAAGTAGGAGAAAATCCTACCTCATGAGTTTGAAGAAACTCCCGATCCTCGGAATCCACGCCAGCCCGCCCCGCAGAACGCTCCTCCTTCTCGTCTCCTGGAAAGTCCGCCAACTATTTGGATTGTGCAAATCTAGAGAGAAGCTCTCTAAACTCTCTCAGCCTGAGTCACTACATCAAGAATAGTTTCTACGTTTGTCTTATCCATTTAAGCAAGACAAGTCACTATTCGCTAATTTTGCTTAGCGACTTAAAACATATTCTATAATGCCCATTATGTCCTTTACCGCATTTGATGTTCTAAGACTACTTACCGTCCATTTCATTATTTCTCTACTCATACCACTTATGGTACATGAGTACATGCTATCTGGTGGTTCGTCGCATCAAAATCTACTATTTAATCCGAACAAATGGATGCCTCTCGAAAAACGTGCCGACCGACCGTCGTAAAATTACGAATTTTACGTTGCTAACTATATTTCGCGACATTCTAACTAAGAGATAACCGCTTCGTCATCCGAGATCTAGAGAATTAATTACGATTTAACCTGTAGTTCTGAATTTCTGAATTCAAAATTATTATTTTCAACATATTCCAGAATTGAAATTTCTGCCCTACATTCTCCCTTCTTTAAAGGAATTTCATTCCAATTCAGGACTATCATAATCACGCACATGCATATGCACAAGACACCAACATGCATGTAAACTAGTCATTTAAACCTTAAACTACTAAACTACGCACTTCATCCCTAAACAAGAAGGGATAGGTAAATGCATCGTGTCCTCGCTCCCACGCGCCTCCTCCACCCACAAGGTCGCCATAGCACCTCACTCAGCCTCACTCTGCCTCAAGGCCGCAAACCCGATCACGGCATAAACAATGCACCCTGGTCCCTCCTCATAGGTCCCATCATTGTCAACCTCAATCCGTCCCTAATCCACCACATGAGCTGATCCCGTGTACGTACATCAGAGACAGACGCTAAACACCTCGAGGGACACCCGACATGCCGGGCGGTAACTCTAACCGGGCACGCAACACGCCCATCCTCTCGAGCATCTCGAAAGGCCCAATAAACCTCTGCGATAGCTTCCCGAGCCTGGGCCGAACCTCGACTCACCTCTCAGATTCACCAAGGAAAACATGATCACCACCGAACCCTGCTGGGTCGACGTCACACATTTACATAGCTCTTCTGCAGGCTCTAAGCCGTGAGAAGACGCTATCGTGATCAAGCTCCTTCGCGAGGTGTTCTAATCAAATCCGAATTGATGGATCTCTCCCACTCCTGGCCCATCCTAACGGTGATCATACGTCTTCCATACAATGCCTCATACGGTACATCTCAGATACTGGTCAGAATCATGGTTGCAGGCGAATTCCACTAAGGGCAATTAACTTTCACCCTTGGCGATCCGTGACACATGTTCGCAATATGCCCCCACTCCCCGTGATATAGTCCATAATAACACATAACCCTACACAACCCCGGCTACAGGTATAATGGTTTAATTTTCCTCAGTCAGTTACAATCATCGACAATCCAATGACCGTCAACCTAGTCCATGTCAGCGAATGACATCCTCATACCGAGCCCTTGCTGGCTCAACAACACCCAATGCAATTTCCAAAGGGGTATCCAATTCCCGAGTCACCCTCGACTCCTATCACTCAACTCTAAGTCTACATGATAACCTGTCCGTGTGTTTTCATCTCTATTACATAATTCTTCGGCTTACACTTCGAGCCTCTTACATTTCCTGATTCAACTACAGTCTTTAACGAGTCCTAAAGACAACTCAACCCCTACTCACCATGAGTGGTGAATGACCGTACCGTGCACCCACACCCGACTCGACCAGATGTTACCGTGCACACGCACGCAATAATGCCATACCGTGACACTCTATCCCGGGTCCACCATGAGCAGAATCTGAGAGATCGCTCACTCATAATCTCGAATTCCATCAGTCAACTCACCCTACATCCTGGGTGAAGAACATCTTTACTTGGTCTGGGGCCTTAAACCCTGCCCACCCCACGTCGGCCTGCATGACAACCCTAAGTTCCCCACCACACGACAACACGGCGACGTTAACCCATCCAGTCAAACCATGGCATCAACCAATACGTCTACCACCCTAAGGTCTACTACGCTTCGCCGCAGAACCCTAACTCGTCCCCGACTCTCGACCCACAACCGCCCCTCCGCCTATCTGTGTTGTCGGGAAGTGCTTGTATAAAGACCCCAAATCGAAACTAGTTCCTCTAACCCCATTAGGTGGAGGAAATGAATCAGATACTCTCACGTTCTACCGCTTAACTGGGATCGTATTGGTCCCAAAGTCTCGGGATCCCGTCCGCAACCCGCTCACCATGCCTAATCCCGGCCCTAGTCCCGAAACTACTGTGAAACAAAGTCTTCCCGTCTTCTCCGAACCAGGAGAAAGCCGATCCTCTTCATACTACCCATACCCCCGAGGTTCCGCATCCCCACTTCTCTGCATGGTCGTGGGTCAGTCCCAACCACGAGTTCATCCCGTAGGCGAAATCCTATCCCGCCTGCACGGACAACTTCAGCCCATTCTCGCATCTCCCCAGACACGCAGCCAATCCCAAGAACTACGTATCTCAAGATCGATGACTTGCTTCTCCCAACGATCACCGCTTCAACCTCCCAGTCGACCGGGACACTCGATGTCGACACCACGTGTCCCAAATCTCACCTCAAGAAGCCAAACTCGCACTTATCGAACTTAGCGTACAACCACATGGTCTCACCGTGAAACAATCCCTTGCGATACTCATGCCCCACTTTGACTCCGGAGTGATCAAAATGCCCACGAAGACCACAAACGATCAGAGGGTCGAACGCCATGAAGAGATCCATGAACGCAGCAGATTCAATCCAAAAGGCATCACCGCGGAACTCAAAGTGCCCATAACGCCGCCCCAAACGTTGTCTTGGGGGATACTGCTTCCTTAACTCACCGATGGTAAATCAAAGGGCAAGGTCTATTCGAGTAGACTCGCCTCTCTCAACTGAACAACAAATCATCAATCCCTGTGAATGGGTACCGATTCTCGATCATAACCCCGTTCAACCGCTCCCATAGCCAATTCAGCGCCGAAGGGTCTTGCCTCTTCTTTCGCAGAATCAGAACTTGCGCCCATAGTGAAGTGCCTCTGCCTAATAAACCCTCATTCACAGCTCTCAGACCGACTCGAGTTCCCAATCAACCTAAAAGCATCCTGGCGCGAGTCATAGAGATGGGTGAAATACCATGGTGTAACTCGATACCGAAGCCTACCGAACTTTCAGGGAGGCACCTGCAGCTCATCTGAAAAACATCCACACACTGCGCACACTACCGAGGTAGATCTAAGTCCCAGCCTCTCCGTCCTCTACAAGGCTCACTAACAAACTACCAATCGGGTCTCGACACTTGACTCGTGATGACCGGTCCAGGCAAAATGTGATGTTCGGTCTCCTCGAACTAATTTTTCATACGAAAATCGTCCCGCGATAAAGGTAATCTTCTTACGCTTACAATCGATAACGACCTTGTAAACTGTCAGCCAATCCATCCCAAAGATGACATCGAACTCGATATTCATAATCCTCGTGTCCACTGTGAGGAGTCCTCTGAGATTTAACCGCAACCGACCTATTATTCTTATTCTAACCCTAGGAGAAATCATACAACGGCCCTCTAAGGCCTCTAGAGGTCCTCGCCATTTCCACCATACTGGGGCCCCATTCTAGCTAGAACGCAGCTGTCTAATCCGGTCGCACGAGGTATTCTCCCATAACCTAACATCTTTCTCGATATGCATGAACGGTCTGGCCACCATCTGACCTCCTCCCCTGCAGGAATGCTCTGAGGATGATGCGTCCTAAACCTCTGGGGATTACTAGGATCTTCTTATCTAACTGCTACCAAACAGGTTATAGCAACGTCAGAATACCACAAACTTCTAAGAAAGTCCGCCGATCAAACACCGATTGTGCTCGACCAGCAGCCCCCGTGGACGCTCTCACGCCCCGCCCTCTCTACTAGCCATCTACATCGGGTCAAATGGCAACACGATTCATGTAATTTTCATCATTTAACTAGCACGTGACATGCTATAATTTCATTTCATTATTTCAAAGAATCGGAAAATCATAAAAATCACTAAAAATCATTTTTTTTTCATACTTTAAATACTCAAATAAATTTATAAAATTTATTTAACCCCATTTTCTATAAAATTTTACTCCCATAAAACCTTAGAAAATTATTTTTTCATCTCTTAACAAAATAAATTTATAAAAATTTATTTTCTTTCCTGAGTTTCATCGGTAATTCTTTTCCACCAAATAAATTTATAAAAATTTATTTTCTTCATTTTCTTCAATTTTACCACTTGTAAAATCTTTGTAAATCATTTTCTTCTCCATATAACCAAATAAACTTAACAAAAATTTATTTTCTTTACCTTAAATATTTTTATTTTAAACAAACTAAATAAATTAAAATTTATTTACTTATTTTCTTCAGCTTTACACAAGAAACCTTACAAATTAATTTTCTTCACTTAAAACCAATAAATTTATGAACTTATTTTTTGTTTATTTCTCGATTCAAGTTTACAATAATCGTAAACACCCAAATAAAATTACACATCATCCTATGCTATCAAATCCAAGCATATAACTCATATAAAATTTCAATCTGCGACAACACCTAACAATCCATGTTATGCACAAATCCACATGCAAGACACTTCCACAAATCCAATCACACAAAACACACCAAACACGTACACTCAGAGGGGTGTCCTAGTTTTGGCTCCGTGATTTTCCTAGGTAATCCCATACCTAAACTCAACATCAAACCACAACCAAGTGGTGATGTTCCTCCTCAACCAGCGGCCTGCTTCAAATTTCTATCCATAGGTTTCATATACCTATACTCTTTCATCAAACCACCCAAGTGGTGATGGATACCTCAAACCCAGCTCCCAGTATCGATACCTACGCTCCATACTGCCCGTGACGCCTAAAACCCGGTGGGTCCGTTGACCACCCATTAACCCAAGGGAATACAAGTGGAGGTCGGGTTACCCGACGCCATTTTTAGAAAATCGCCAGACGGGAGCTCACCGGAATATAAACCTGAGGAACCTGGGTCTCCAATCACAAAGCAATATATATATCCAACGCAATACTGGGCCCATCAACTGTGCTCAACACATATATCCAAACTATATCCACAGTTTCAAGAGTTCAAATGTTTTACTCTTATACAACATATATTAAAATACTCAAATTTGGATATACATAATATCACCAAAGCCACCCTACTTTCTTTCTGATCCAACCTCAAGGACGAACCGTCTTCACGCACTCTCCACCGAAAAAAGGGGATCCCACGACACAGCTAAAGCTCAAAGAGGGAGAATCGCCTCAAGTGGGCTACTCACCACCTAAGTGCAAGGCAATGTTCCAATTTAAATGCCCCATTCAAGCAAATGCATGATCCTACTTGAATGTCTATGACCAACTCGCATCCCGAGTCTCACCGACTCCCTCTCACACTCGCCTGCCTTGTATGAGAATTATCAGGTTATTAAAGGCAACCTCCTCGATGAATATATATATCACCCTGGGCCAGCCCGACGATTGATATATATTATTTGTTCGCGAATCATCATGAATAAATATCAACTCGGGTCATTCGCTGATATATTATTTGTCAGGGACTACTCCATGAATAAATATCACCACATAGTCCACTGGCTGATATATTATTTAGTTTGACTACCCTCCGATGATTAACATTTTAGACTACCTCCGAACCTTTTTCTCTCTAGACTTAATTCATGCACTCACCCTATAACTGGGTGTCCTGAAGGCATATGGAATGGCGTATGCCGCTCCATTACAAGATAATCACATGCAAATATATAACATGAATATATTTACATAGAAATTAAATCATACAACATGTTATGATTTTATCATTTCCACACACACAAAAATTAGCTCACTACATCGTTTCAAACACAAGCAATTCGACCACTACTTAACTAAACACATAATTTCAATGTGATTTATATTCTTAGAACACTATTTCAGAATAGTAAAACCTCTGCTACTATTCCCGGTAATCGAAATCTCTGCTCACTTAGTGAACCCTGTTTCACGATCATTTCCTACCTTCAACTAATCAATACAATATCAACACAAATACAGGCTGATTTCAACACCACAAATCGCAAGGAGAAACACTTCATCATCGATTTCCCTGTACTTTATCGTTCCCATGTCAGATCGACACGGCCACTGGCTCGGAAACATTCGCAAAACACTTTAATGGGAGTAATATAACAGAAAATCCTACCCTCAAGGAGCAAAGCTTTGGAAGAAACTCCCGATCTCGGAGCTTCTTTCCACGCCAGAATGCCTCGCCGCATGAATCGCTCCTTCTGTCCTGAAATTTCAATAACTGCGATCGTGGTAAAATTCAGAGAGGTTTCCTCTAAAACTTCTCTCAAAATCTGAGTTTCAATGTGACTGGGAAGAATGGCTTTCACGTTTTTGGTCTCGTCCATTTAGCAACATGCTCACTATTTGCTACTTGTTTTTTGCGCTTACCTAAAACATACTTTATAATCGCCAAAAACAAGACTACTGTCGTCCATTATTTCACATAGCTTATGGTACATGAGCAGCGTTATTCATGTTGTCGCATCGTACGTAGTTACTCAGACTCGAAGCCACGATGTTCGGTACCGGGATCGTCTTCAGAAAATTTACGTTGCCGCGAGATTTATTTTAACAGACTGCTTAACTCCATCATCAAATTACTTATTTTGCCCATATTCCGTGAAATTGAAATTTCTGTCTTACATACTATATACATATCTATATATTTATATATCTATATAGATATATATAGATATATCTATAGATATCTATATAGATATATAGATGGTTAGATATATCTATATGTATATATCTATATACATATCTATATATTTATATGTATATATAAAATCTATATATCTATATATATATGTGACGTATATCCATATCTATTATATATAGATATTATCTATATATAGATAAATTTATATATATAAATTTATAAGTAGATATATAAATCTATATATAGATATCTATCTATATATATATATATATAAATATATATAAATTCTATATATAAATATCTATATAGAGAGAGCCTATATATATCTATATATAGATTTATATATATAGATATCTATATATAGATTTATATATATAGATATTTTATATATATAGATAACTATATATATATATATACATATATCTATATATATATATATAGATATATAGATTTATATATCTATATATCTATATATATATATATAGATATCTCTATATATATATATATCTATATATAGATATATAGATATCTATATATCATAGATATATATTTATAGATATATATATATATATATATATATATATATATATATATATATATATGTATATATATATATATATATATATATATATAGATATGTATATATAAATATATACATATTTATATATAGATAATTATAGATAACTATATATTTATATATATATATATATATATATATATATATATATATATATATATATATATATATATATATATATATATATATATATATTGTAAGACCCAGAAATTCCAATTTCGAATAAAGGGCAAACGTAATTTGATTACAAAATTTTAATTACTAAGTAAAATCCGATTTAATTTCTAGATCTCTGATGACGGATTGTACCGTTGGAATCGCCTCGAAATCTAGTTAGCATCGCAAAATTCTCGCAGAATTTTACCGGTGACAATGGAGCTCGTGACGCCGAGGCATCGCGCTGCGTCAGAATCGATTTTACGCAACGAAGGCACAATAGCAAGTACCTGGCGTACCATAAGTTGCAGCAGAGAAATGATGAAACGGACGGCCGGCGAAATGTATCATCAAATCCTGGTAGTACGACATAACGGTCATTGAAAGCTTTAAGTCACTAGAGACAAAAACTGCTACAGTGCTTCTTCTCCAATAAGAAAAGGTAGGCAAAAACATGAGAACCAGATTTTTTGGTCCAGATGGTTTTTGAGAGATTTTTAGAGAGAAACTTCTAATACAAATAATCCGATCATATGACTTCTACAAGAAGGAAAACGTTTCACACAAAAATACGCCATGACCTGTTTATGAAGTTTTGACAACCCAAGATAAGAGGGATTTTCCTCACTTGCGTTTTATTCCCATTTTTAAGTGCCGACGTTTTGCTGGGCTGGCGCCATGAGGTTGTTAATTTGGCCCCAAAACTCGGGGACCTAATTGTTAGAATTTTTTGAGATTTGTGAGATACTTTGCACTCCAGAATTTTAGCGCTGGGCCTTTAATTCCAGAATTTTGCTTTAAATCATGTGCTTGATGTGAATAAACGCCTAGAATGGCTGAGCACTTCCATTCCCAAAACACGGATCGAATTACGGAGATTTTGGGTCGTCCGACATCTTAAATCGCTAGGGTCGGACAGGTGGGAATATGCATTAAATTCTATGTCGTATGTATGAGACCGAATAGCTATGGAAATCAGGTTTCCAAAAATTGAACCGATGTAGATGAAGGGCTGCCCGCGACGTCCCACTTCCCGCTGTGGACCGACCGGGTGTTTCAGATAATTTATTGAATAAATTACGCCGCGACAGAGACCCGAATTGATCGAAATCTGCTCCATCAAGAGGAACCGATGAAGTGTGTGGTCGCCTGGACAAACACTTGTTCTCGCTTCTTTGACCAGAAAATAGTCCCGGTTTGTGTGAAATGATAGGAATTCGTCCATGTGTTGTGTGCTTGAAATCGTATGAAACGAATGGGCTTGATATGTGTGAAACTAAATAGGGCGGGGGGATATTTGAATGGTGATTTCATTAGCAGAACAGAGCTGGAATTAAATTGTGTTATAAGACATTGGAAATGATTACGAGTCGCCATAGCTACATCATGATTTAGTGATGTGTTAAATTACATGAGTGTAATTGTAGTTGATTGAAAATATGCATATTGTCATATTGTGTAAATGGTTTTGAAAATGGCATAATGCATTTTCATATGCACTGGATAACCTAGAGTTAGGTGTGAGTGCATGACAAGGTATTTTATAAAACTAGATATGGTCGCGAAAGGAATTTTTCAAAGGATGATATTCGAGAATCAATGGGAGACGGGCCAACAGACACTTCTGGATGAGGGACTATGACTGCTTTTGAAGTCACCAACCAATTCACCCCTGAGGGTAGTCCCATATTTTGCATCGAATATTTCTTAGTATATTTTCAAGAACAAAAGTTTTGTTTTGAAAATGATTATTTTCTCATACATGAGACTTATAAAGTCATAGAAATTTCACGATAATTTCATATTACGAAGTATCATGTAGACATTCAAGAGATCACGTATTTACTGAAAGTGGTTAATTTGAGCATTGCACCGCACTTAGTATAACACCAGTACTGACAAAGAATGAATTATTTACATACTTGTTTTAATATTTATTTTGATTTATTTAAATATTAATTTAAAGTTATTTATTAAATACAAAGTTTTCCCTCTATGAAAGTGGGCATTTCACAACCAAGCCCTCTCTCCTTCTTCCACGTGACGTCGCCACCTCGCTACGATCGCCTCCACACCGATCCGGCCGTCCGACACGCAAATTCTCATCACCGGCCACCTCGCTTTGTTCGATTCACTGAATCGCCGTCCCGCCGAATCACTGCCCCGCAACTCTCTCTCGCCTTGCCGCCACCGCCCGTCCGGCCATTTTACCTCGCCACTTCGCCAAACCAATTCCGATCCGAACCCCATCTCAAAACTTAAGGATCCATCCTGATCGACGCCCCAAGAAAGTTCACGGCGGAATGAAGGGGGAAGCTCTCGCCGGAGTCGGACCGCTGGTCGATTCGGCCACTCCAAAGGGTCCTCTCACGAAACATCACATTCGGGTCCCTTGAGCTGGCTTCGGGATGTCCTTAGAACTGACCAAGAACCTCAATTTTCTCCGGCCACCGTCTACGGCTACGACTGAAGCGTGCCCAGACAGAACGTCAGTCTCTGCTCCACTGCCCGACTAAGTGTGATCATTTTCTCGCATTCGAGCTTCAGAAAGAATCTATAAATTTAAAACGTGTGGAACTCTAACGTAATCAACCGACACTCCGCTTTAATTGTTCAATGATGTATGCTGAATGGTCACTGATTCTGACCACGTTGAATTAGAAGTTACTAGACAAGGATCCAAAGTAGTTAATAAGATTGATTGTATATTCAAATTATATTCGATGGATCGGGACTAGTCAATAAAATCAGAATTGCGCCCGGGCCGATGTTTGATTTACTGTGTATATTGGAAATGTTATTTAGCAGGTTCTGGACTTGTTTTACAAGGAGTTAAGTCCAGTTTTTAGGGGAGGTTCTGCCGAATTTTCGGTAGAATTTAAATGTGCTCTATATATACATATCTATATATATATATATATATACATATCTATATATATATATAGATATAAAAATCTATATATCTATATATATAGATAGAGATATTATCTATATATATAGATATTCATTCATAGATATCTATATATATAAGATGTATATGTATATATCTATATATTATAAACATGTCTATATATAGAGATATCTATATCTATATATATATATATATATATATATATATATATATATATATAAATTTATATGATATATATATATATATATGATATCTATATATAGATTTATATATCTATAAATAGATATGATATATATATAGATATATATATATATATATATATATATATATATATATATATATATATATATATATATATATATATCTATAACAGATATAGATATATATATAGATATATAACTATATATATAGATATCTATATATATATATAAATATATAAACTATGTTATAAATATCTATATAGATTATATCTATAGAATGAGAGGACTGAGTGTTATCTCTGACTGACTGCGAGTTTAGGTATCGAAATCCCACTACCAACCGAGCTACTAGCCTGGGCCAGAAAATGGAACTACCGAATGTAGCCCAAGCCTATCCTGGTGTCTGAGTCTACTTGAGGCTAAAGAAACCTCAGTGGTGCTGTGGGGATACTGTGGAGCCGGACCACCCTCGCCGGAAGGGCCAGGTGGGGCCCTTACAAAAAAAAAAAAGTAGCCCAGCCTGTAGTGGAACTACCGAATGGGTACCTAAGCTCATGGTCCTGTGTCTGAGCCCACTGAGTACAAAGAAACCCCCGTGAGCCAGGGGATAGCCCGTGAATTTGACACCAACCTCCGGGTCTGAGCGGGCCAGGCGGCGACCGCGATATAAGGACATGTCTCACATTTAGGGTGGAACCACTATGTTAGGGGCACGCCTTTCCTGGCCATAGTTCGAATGCAATGCTGAGCACTTCTCACTACCAACTGGCAGCTCACTGGCAGCGAGAGCTGGCTTCCCATTTCAATAAGTCCCTTTGGTTCGTGGTCAAATTTCACTGAGCGGTAGCTAGCAAAGGACATGCCCCTATAGCCTCGGTGGAGTGGGAATCACCCTCGCCTGAGTGAGCCGTGGGTGGGCCCTTACAATACATATCTATATATATAGATTTATATATATGTATATCTATATATAAATTTATATATAGATATATACATATTTATATATAGATAATTATATATATATATATATATATATATATATATATATATATATATATATATATATATATATATATATATATATATATATATATATATATATATATATATATATAGATATATCTATATACATCTATATAGATATATAGATATGTATATACATCTATATATATAGATATTTATATATATATAGATATATACATATTTATATATATAGATGTAAGACCCGAGAAATTCCAATTTCTGGAATAAGGGCAAAAACGTAATTTTGATTACATAAAATTGTAATTATAATAGCGAAAATCCGTAATTTATTCTCTAGATCTCGATGACGAAATGGATCATACCGCTGGAATCGCTCGCAAATCTAGTGAAAATTTAAAATTTCGTAATTTTCCAAATAAATGTGAGTCAAGACGCTGAGACATCACGTCGGTGTCGTAAAAACCGATTTTCGCTGCGTAAACGAAAATGAGGCACACTTCCTTCTCAGAAATACACGCCAGACCGACCGCTGATTTTCGGACTTTGAGCAAGAGGGAACGCTCTACGCCGAGCAAAGCATTGGTAACCCGTCACAGTTTTCTACAACTCCAAGAGGTAGGATTTTCCTACTTGGCGCTTTTATTCTATTTTTAAGGGTTTTTCTATGTTTCGTGGTTTCGAGGTCATGAGGGGTTGATTCGATCAACCAAAACATGGGACCAATTCAGAAATTCTCGGGGATTTTTCCACCATCCGTGATCGCTGCACTCATGGGTCAGTTTGTGTTGGAATTTTGTATTAAAATGTTGCTTTAAATAATGTATTTGTATGGAAAAAGGCCGGGAATGGGTCGTAGGATCGGTCCCAAAACATGGGACCGAATTGTGGAATTTTTGGAGATTTTTGGGGCTGTCCGTGACAGTCCAGAAACTGTTATGGGCTGATGTATGGAATTTATGCATTAAATTTCTATTTTGGTGTTTATAAGAAAGGAAATGGGTAAGAAATTCGATTCCAAAAAGTGAAACCGAGATTGACAAGTGGGTTCGTCACTATTGGTTTCGGATCATAAAATCAATTCCTTGGTCGTAAATTAGATAAAATCGCCCATGTGTTTTGGTATGAACTTGTATGAATGAATGGTCGAGTTGGTGTGGTGTAGAAATCATCGTCAGTAAGCTAATGCTTAATGAGGATTAATATGAGGCTACAATTATAGGGAATATAAATTGTGTGTGTATGTGATATCGGGAATAAAAATTTGTGATTCGCTTCAATTATATGGAATATAATCGAGCATAGCCATCGAGACTAAATTAAGAATTGCTCAGTCTGAGCTAAATCGGGGTGATGATTGATGTGTTGAATTACATGCGTGTAATTAGCTTTTTGATTGAAAATATGCATAATGTATTATTATTGTGTAAATGATTTTGAAATGCATAATGTTTTCTATATGCACTGTAAATCAAGAATTAGTGTGAGTGCATATAAGTGTATTTTGTAAAACGGATATGGTTGCGAAAAGGAATTTCACAGATGATATTCTGAGAATTGGGTCAGAGATGTGGGCCAATGATCATTTCTTTGGATGATGTCTAAGGATCAAGCCGGAAGCTCACTCAACCAATTCAATTCCCCTAGGTAGTCCTATATTTTTGATCGAATATTTAGTATATTTTCAAGAACAAGTTTTGTTTTGAAAATGATTATTTTCATACTACGGCTTAGGCAAGTGTGAGCGAAGCTCCATGAGGACTCGTGACATGGGTGACTGTAGACATTCAAGTGATCATGTATTTACTGAAAGTGTGTGTTTATTTTGGAGCACAGACGCACTTAGGGTGGTGAGTGTACTTCACTTAGGCGATTCTCCATCGAGCTTTAGCTCGATCTGGCCGTGGGACCCCTTATTTTTCGTGCACAAAGAGCTAGAGACAACTCATTGAGGTTGATTTGAACAGCTCTGCCAGGCTTCTGATATGGACATACAAGTATTAGAATTGTAGATTTTAATATATATGCTCGTGTTTGTATAAAAGGCAATCAACTATTGAATTACTGGGAGATAATTGAAGAATAGTTATGATAATCGATCTTATGAGTATCGGGTTTATGAGCCCAAGAGGCATTTTACTCATGTTGGGATTTTATTGCATATATTGGATTGTCTTGGGACAGGATATGCGTGTTATGTATTCGGGCAGAGCTCCCCCGTGACAGCAGAGACTCGCCCGATGGCAGTGAAGTGCCTAAAACTTAGACTCACTTGTATTCCGCAGTTGACTCGCAGTCAACCCGACCAATTGCCTCTCGTAAATCTAGTTAGCACGTAAAATTTCAGACTTTTCAAACATTTAGTCGACACGCTTTTTCGAGACATCGCATTTCGGTGCCGTGAAATCGCTTTTCGATGCATTTGAAGTTATATAATGGCACTGGTGTACCATAAGTGGTAAGGAGTAGAGAAATGATGAAAATGGACGGCCGAGGTAGTGTCAGCATTCAATTCCTGTAGCATAAATGAATTAATCGGATTAAATGAGGGCAAACTTGGTAATTTAGATAGTCTTCTCCACTAAACACCAAAAGCCAAAACGGAAATTCAATCGAGATGCAGAGGGCGGAGAAGGCAAAAATGAGGATCTTGCAGAGAGCTCGACTTCTAAATATACAAGATCCGACCGGATTTCGACGAGCAAGAAGGAGAACGTTCTACGCTGTGAGTGTGCAAACGCAGGACCCCTGCCTATAGTTTTTTGAGAACTCAAGAGGTAGGATTTTCCTACTAAGCGCTTTTATTCCCATTTTTAAGGGTTGACAAGCCTGGTTTGAGGCCACAGGGAAGATCTGGCCCCAAAACACGGGACCGAATTGTTAGAATTTCTCAGATTTTTCCCCATCCGTGATCGCCTTAAATTGTGGGTCAAGCTGGGGTGTTTTTATTTCACCAAAATTGCTTTAAATGCATGCTCGATATGAGAAAATGCCGGAATGGTAGTTCTTCGACGGCCCCAAAACATGGGACCGAATTGGTGAAGATTTTTTAGACATTCGCAGTCCGTACGGGCTGGGGACCGACCGGGTGTTGCATGGTAATTTATGGAATAAATTTAGCGTCGTATGCATGAGACCGGCTATGGAAATCGGTTTCAAAATCGAGCCGATAGATGAGTGGGCTGCCGTGGATGCCCTACTCGTTGGGACCGACTGAAGGTGATACTTATTGAATAATTATAAGCCAGATTGTGAGACCTAATTGAATGGAAACGGTTCCATCAAGAGGAACCGACAGCGGCTGCCCGACAGCCTACTTCCTGTTTGGACTGTAAAATAGTCCCGAGTTTGTGTGAAATGGATAGGAATTGCTCATGTGTTGTGTGCTTGAAATGGTATGAAACGAATGTATTTGATATGTGGAACTAGATAGGTTAAGACATTATTTTAATGTGTTATTCAATGACACAATTACATGGAATTAAATTGTGTTATAAGCCATTGGAAATGATTATGAGTTGCTCAAGTGAGCTACATTGGGTGATGAGTGATGTGTTAAATTAAATGAGTGTAATTATAGTTGATTGAAAATGGCATAATGCATTTTCATATGCACTGGGTAACCTAGAGTTAGGTGTGAGTGCATGACAAGGTATTTTTATAAAAACGGATATGGTCATAAAGGAATTTTTAAAGGATGATATTCCCAGAATTGTCAGAGATGGGCCAACAGATCATTTCGATGAGGACCAAGGATCAAGCTTTGGAAGCTCACCAACCACCAATTCTGAGGTAGTCCTATTTACCGAATATTTTCGGTAGTATATTTCAAGAACAAAAGTTTGTTTTGAAAATGATTATTTTCTACATGGCTTAGGCAAGTGTGAGAGTCATGAGGACTCGTGACATGGGGGTGATCATGTAGACATTCAAGCAGATCATGTATTTACTCAGTGTGTGTTTTGAGCATTGCACCCACTGGGGTGGTGAGTAGCCCACTTAAAGTATTCTCCCCATCGAGCTTTAGCTCATCTCTGGCTGCGGTGACCCCCTTATTTTTCGTACAGAGCTCGAATGGGAGACAAATTTCTATTTCGAGGTTGATTTCACAGCTTGCCAGGTTTGATGGTTTTTTGGACATAACATGTATTAATTGTGATTTTAATATATGTTCAGAGTAAAATAAAGGTAATCAACTATTGAATTATCAGAGATAATTGAAGAATAGCTTATGATAATTGATTTTAATATATTTGTTTATGGGCCCAAGGCCGCTCTTTATTCATATTGTTTTATATCGGACTGTTTGGGGACAGAGAAAAGTTATGTATTCGTGGGTATTCCACAAGGAGACTCGCTCGATTTTTCTGAAAAATGCCCAGTCACCCGACATTCACGAGTATTCCGCTGCCGACGGCAGTCAACTGACCCCTAGCTTGGGCGCCACAGTCATCGTGAGCTGTGCATACGAATACCTAGTGGAGCTCCTAAGCCAGTATCCATCACCACCAGGTGGTTTGATGAAGCATAGGCATATGGAAACCTATAGATGAGGATATGGGCTTATTACAAGCTGAAGAACGCCACCACTGTGTGTGGTTCGATGTTAGGCTTGTGTACAGATTACCTAGAAAAGGCACTAAACAAAACCAGACACCAAGATGTGTGTTTCTAGGTGTGATCATGGATTGATGAATGGTTGTATGGGCGTGTTTGTGTATGACATGTCAGTTCGTGATGTGAATGTTTCAGAAGCTTAGGTAGATACACAGCATGTCATTGAAAACAAACCTCAAGTTTACAATGTGTAAACTGAACAAGAGACAAGTAAAATAAATTGAGCACTTATTTGTCGGTTGGGAATGAAAAAATAATAATATAGATGAAATAAATTTTAATAAATTTATTGTACCGGAAATGAAAGAAAATAAATAAATATATTTTTTTGGTATTTTCCTGGCCGGTGAGAAGAAAAAAAAATGGTGCGTAAATTGAAATGGGTCGATCACACCGAGCATGAGGTCGGGCGTGGCAAGAATGGCGCGCATACGGCCAAGGCGTGGCCGGGCGTGCAGCAGCGCCAGGGGCGCGGCATGGCGCGCAGGTACCGGGCGCGCAGGCGGTGCATCGGGCGCGCCGCAGGCTGTGAGGCGCCAGGGGCGAGCGAAGCGAAGCGGCGCGGCGCTGAAGCGACGCTAAGGTCGCAGCGCTGCGAAGGCGTAAGGCAGCGCGCTGCGGGCAGCGGGCGCGCGAGGCGCCGGGCGTGAGCGGAGCGCGGCTCAGGCGCGCAGCCGGGCGTGCGCTCGGGCCGGTCGACCGGGCCAAGCTCGGTGCACGCACCGGCTCCGGGCCTTTGACTCGCTGGTCCCGGCTCGTACTCCTGCAGATTTTCCTCGAGTCACCTAATGAACACCGTTCATTGTAAGATAAATTTTCGAAAAATATTTATTAAATTTAATTAAATAAAATAAAATCAAATAAATTTGATAAAATTTAAATAAAATTCAAAAATGAAGTTTTTGAAAATAAAATTTCGTTGAAAACAATATTTTAAATGCAAATCGGGTTATGATATTAATCGGGTAATGTAATGACACGTATCTGGGCTGTGTTTATGCCTCGAGATACAAAGATATATTGACGGCCACATAGGCCGTGGTCGAGCTGAATGAGGTCGACCACAAGATTTGCGTGTCGAGTTCGGTCGCCGGCAGATGACGTGAAGCTACCATCGCCGCCAGCCCTGACATATGAGGCGAGATTGGTCCTAGATGGATCTCATGGTACGAGATCGGAAGCGCTCGTATTAGCCTGGATATGCAAGTGGCACGCCTCTACTCTTGCAACTGTTAGGACTAGCTTAGTGTGCTTAAATTGGATGCATCATGTTCATTCATTAATGCATTCAGGTGATATGTTTAGTCCCGATACAAGCTTCTACAGCCTTGGCATAGGTCGAGGCCTTGTAAGTCGTATTATGATGGAAAATTCTTCCTAGATGCAGTAGGGAGATTCTACTTTTTTTTAAAGATCGAAGGCGCAGCCGAAGCGTGGTAGACCTTAGGGGCGGCAGACATGTTGGTTGTTGATGTTGTTTGATGAGATGACAACCATCGGTTGTCGCGAATCGTGATCTTAACTCCGGTTGTCATACCCGATACATGGTCTGGGAGTTAGTAAGGTTATGGCAGCACATGGTCGGATGTGGAGTGCGCCGTAGAATTTCGGGACGAAATTCCTCTTTTATGAGGGGGAGAATAAGACCGGTGGAAATTCCAATTTCTCGGAATAAGAGCAAAACGTAATTTTGAGCCGAAAAATTGTAATTACGCTTAAAAATCCACTAATTCTCTAGATCTCGGATGACGAAACGGATTGTACCGTTGGAATCTGTAAGACCCGAGAAATTCCAATTTCTGGAATAAGGGCAAAATCGTAATTTTGATTACAAATTGTAATTACGGTTAAAAAAAATACGTAATTAATTTCTTCAGATATCTGATGACAAAACGATTTCACTGCTAGAATCGGCCTCGCGGAAATCTAGCTAGCACGTAAAATTTCGCAATTTGGTCGAGATAGTCGAGTCGACACGCCGAGGCATCGCTAAGCTTCGGGTGCCGTGAAAACGGTTTTCGCGCACTAAAGGCACCACAGCATGTACTCGCACCGATGCAAGTGTCAGAGAGAAATGATGAAACGGATCTGCCGAGGTAAGTTTCAATATCAATTCCTGCAAGCATGACATAAAGGTCATTAACTAAATCTTAAGTGACTAAATGACAAGATATAAACATGATCTGGTCTTCTTTCCAAAGGCAAAAGGGAAAACGTGAAATTCAATTGAGATGCAAAGAGCGTGAGGAGGCAAAAATGGTGATTCTAGAGAGAGAATTCTCAACTTTCTTCTGAAATACACGCGATCGACCATTGATTACCTGAGCAAGAAGGAAAACGTTTCACGCAGAGCGTGTGCTACGCGTGGACCCCTAAGCCTATGAAGCTTTGACAACTCCAAGGAGGTAGGATTTTCTCTCTCTACCTATGCTTATATTCTCATTTTAAGTCCGATGTTTCGGGTGGTTCGAGGTCGTGAGGGAAATGCTTTGATCGCAAAGGCCCCAAAACATGTAACCGAACTTCTGTGGAAATTCTCGGGGATTTTTCCCACCATCCGTGACTCGCCAGAATTTTTGGGCCGTTTGTGTTGGAATTTTGTATTAAAAATGTTGCTTCAAACTCGTATGTAACATACGTGAAAAGGCCGAATGTCAGAGGATCTGGCCCCAAACAGTGGATCGAATGTAATTTTGAGAGATTCGGGCCGTCCGTGACGTTCAAACTCGTTATGGGCTGAAGGGAAGTAATTGTTTATGCATTAAATTTTCTATTTTGGTGTTTATAAGATAGGAAATGTGAAGAAATCTCTGCCCAAAAAAGTGAAACCGAGATTTGGGACAAGTGGGTCGCCTGCGACGCTACCATATTTCGGATCGCAGAAAACAAATTCCGGTTTGTGTGAAATGCGGCCATAAAGGTCCATGTGTTTTGGAACTGAAATTGTGTAACTGGAATGGTTTGGTAGTATGTGTAGAAATTAATCTCTAGGAGTCGTACGTGATCAAGGAATTAAATGGATTAATGCTAAAGGTTAACAAAATGACACAATTATATGGAATTAAATTGTGTTTGTAAGCCATTGAGACTAGATTATGATTTATTCAATTATTTCAGATTGGGTGATGATTGATGTGTTGGAATTGCATGTAATTGTAGTTGATTGAAAATATGCATGGTTGACATATTGTAAATGATTTTGAAAATGGCATAATGTATTTTCATGCACTCGGTAGCCTAGAATTAGGTGTGTGAGTGCATGACAAGGTATTTTTGTAAAACGGATATGTTTGCAGGTAGCGGAATTTCACTGTGATGATATTCGAGAATTGGGTCAGAGATTTTTGGCCAACGTATCATTTCTACTTGCGACCACGAATTCGCTTTAAAGCTCACCAACCAATTCACCTCGAAGGGTAGTCCCATATTTACTCGAATATTTTCGGTAGTATATTTTCAAGAACAAAGTTTTGTTTTGAAAATGATTATTTTCACGCGCTGCCAGTGTGCAGAAAGTGAGTCGGTAGAGGACTCGTGACATAGTGATCATGTAGACATCCGGGCCAGGATCACATTTACTGAAATGTGTTTATTTTCGAGCATTGCACCGCACTTAGGTGGTGAGTAGCCCACTTTAGCAATTCCTCCTACTGAGCTTTAGCTCGACCCGTCGTGGGACCCCCCTTTATTTTTCAGGTACAAAGAGCGCTCGAGGAGACAACTCATTTTGAGGTTGATTTTGAAGAAGCCGGTTTGTGGCTTGATGGTTTTTGGACATAACATGTATTAGAATTGTAGATTTTAATATATGTTTCGTGTTTACTAAAAGTGCAATCAACTATTGAATTGTTGGGAGATAATTGAAGAATAGTTATGATAATTGGATCTTATGAGTATTGGTTTATGAGCCCAAGAGGCATTTTTACTCATGTTGGAATTTTAGTGACATATTGGATTGCTCGGGGATGATATGTGTGTTATGTATTCGGGGTAGAGCTCCTCGTACAAAGCGGACTCCCGCCTCGATTTTCTGGGGCATGCCTGCAACCCAATCTTGACTTGTATTCCGCAGTTGACGGTAGTCAACGACCCCCGGGTTTTGGGGGGGCGCCACAAATTATATCGAGCTAGGTATACGACACCTAAAGAGCTCCTGTCGTATCCATCACCACTAGGTGGTTTGATGTGGAGTATAGGTATATGGAAACCTATGGATAGAAAATCGGGGCTTAGGCCATGGTTGAGGAAAGAGCATCACCACTCGGTGTGGTATGATGTAGGTTAGGCATGAGATTACCTAGAAGGCACGAGAGATAAATTAGAACACCGTACGTGTTTGATTATGATCATGTGATGGTATGATCGATGTTTATAACATGTGTGATCAATTGGTTGTTTCCGGGTGAATGGTGTTTGCCATGTTGTAAGTGAGTAGTGGAAATGATGTGTGCTTGGTGATTAGCACATGAATGTGTAGAAAAACAATTTTGAGTGGTACAACTGCATAAAATTGAATGCTGAAAATAAATTTTTATAAATTTATTTGATGTGAAAGATTGAAGAATGGAGAAAATAAATTTTTATAAATTTATTTGAGTATTAAAGAGTATGAAAAAAATGAATTTTTAGTGATTTTTAGTGATTTTTCATAATACTGAAATAATTGAAATTAATAATAAATAATAATTATTATTAATATTGAAAAAAATGGCATGCACCTAAAACGGGCTACCGCCCATTTGAGTAGGAGGTCGGGCGCGGGCACAGCTAATACTTCCGCCAAGGTTAGCGGGCGCCGCACGCGCTGTGTGGGCTTCCTGGTCGGGCGCGCAGCCGCGAGCGCGGCGTGTTTGGCGCGGCGTGTATACAAGGCTACGGCCGGCGTGCATGGTTGGCGTCGGGGGCATGGTGCGCCGGCGGCAGCTAGCGCCGCGCCGCAGGTGAGTCATGCGGCTGAGCGCCGTGGGCGTGCTGGTGTGGCTAGCGGGCGCACGAAGGTGGGCGGCACGACGCTGCTGGGCGAGCGGCAGGCGCAGTGTGGGCGCGGGCGGTGCCGCAATACGGCCTGCGGCGCTGCCCGGGTGTGTGCGCCAGCTGCCGGGTGCTTCGTGCACCCGACTCGCTTTGGCCCGGTTTGACCCGGTATTTTCCTCGAAGGTCACTAAATGAACACCGTTCATCTCAAATTTTTCAAAATAAAAAATAAAATATTTTAAATGAAATAAAATCAACAAAATTTGATAAAATTTTCGAAAAATAAAATTTTCAAAAAATAAAATCTTGAAAATAAAATTTTGTTGAAAACAATATTTTAAACGCCGAATTGATTGGCGATATGCCCAGGAAAAAGACATTAAAAGTTTCCGCCGCAGTTGTTCAGGAAGGTATCGTGATGATATTTGGTTCAACATTAAATATGATTGCGCTATAGGTTGCGTAGGGAAATTATACGCACGGGTGAAATGCATATAGGAAAAAGGGTAAATACTAAGGTTATGGGTTACGACCTTAGGATTTGAATAAATTTAAAATGAACAAGGGTACGGCTTTATACTCAAGAATTGTTGACTAGCGTAGGTGTTTAATTTGATGCATCATGTTCATTCATTAATGCATTCCTCAGGTGATAGGTTTAGTTCGATACATGCTTCACGCCTGGTACAGGTCGAGGCCTTTAGGAAAAGCCGCACATGATGGAAAGGAATTTTTTCCCTTAGAAAGCAGTGGAGAGATTTGACTCCTTCTAGAGGTCTTGAGGTTGCTAAATGAAGCTGCAGTGGACCTTATGGTGGCATATGTTGGTTGTTGATTATCGGACTTTTGACATGGATGAGATGACAACCATCTGGGTTATCGCAATTGGGACATTAGCCGGTCATCATACCGACACCCGCTCGAGTTAGGTAAGGTTACCCATACATGGTTGGATGGTGCGGGATCTAAATTTTAAGGAGGGAGAATGTAATCTCGAGAAATTCCACTTCGAATAAGGCAAAATCGTAATTTTATTTACAAATTGTAATTGCTTAAGCAAAAATCCTAATTAATTTTCTCAGATATTCGATACAAACCGATACTACTGCTAGAATCGCTCCTTCGCGGAAATCCAATAGTGTCGCAAATTTCTCAAGTAATTTGTCGAGACGTAATGAGTCGACACGCTGAGGCATCGCTAAGCCGTGTCAGAAATCGCTGGCGACGAAAGGCACCATTAGCATGTACTTCCGGGCAAAAATTACAAGTGGTTTGAGTAGAGAAATGATGAAAATGGACGCATCGGCGGTGCCGAATATCAATTCTCGTAAAAGAAGCGACATAAAGGTCATTAACTAAATCTTATGACTAAATGACAAAAGATAAAACATGACTCATCTTCTTCAAAAGGCAAAAGGGGAAAACGCGGAAATTCAATTGGAGATGCAGCGTGAGGAGGCAAAATGGTGATTCTGCAGAGAGTCTCTAACTTCTTCTAAATACACGCGACGGACTGGCCGGATTTTTCTCGACGGAGCAAGCAGCGGAAAACGCTCTACGAGCAGCTACGCTGACCTCGGCTCATGAAGCTGACAACCCAAGAGGTAGACGCTCCTACGCGTTTATTCTCATTTTTATGGTTATTTTTCGCGGGTTTTGAGGCCGTAGCTTGATCTGTCCCGTAAAAACACAGACCGAATCCTTGTGGAAATTCTGGGGGATTTTTCCCACATCCGTGACTCCGCCTGCACTTCAGGCTGCTCAGGTTGGAATTTTGTATTAAAAATGCTGCTTAAATCATGTAGTTGTATGGAAAAAGGCCGGGCCGAGGATCGGTCCCAAAACATAATCGACCAGGAATTTTTGGAGATTAACACCTGCGACCCGTAAACTCAAGCAGGGTCGACATTTAATTTACGATTGGGGTCTCTCATTGGTGTTTATAAGATAGAATGGGTGTGGCGTACCGCGTTCCAAAGTGAAACCGAGATCGACAAGTGGTCGCTCGTGGGACGTACCATCATTGTTTGACTCGCGTACAGCCTGCCAGGAAATGTCCATAAAGGTCCATGTGCTTTGAATTGAAATTGTGTGGAATTGAATGGCTTGGTATGTAGAAATTAATTCATTTATAAAGGTCGATCATGAATTAATGATTAATGCTTAAAGGGTTATCAAATGACACAATTATATGGAATTAAATTTGCGGTTTGTGTTTCAATGGAGACGATTATGATTTGCCCAATTGAGCTAGATCGGGTGATGATTGATGTGTTGAATTACATGCGTAATTGTAGTCGATTGAAAATATGCATATTGACATATCAGGAATGATTTTGAAAATGGCATAACGCATTTCATATGCAATCGGGTAGCCTAGAATTAGTGTGAGTGCATGACAAGGTATTTTTGTAAAAACGGATATGTTTAAGTAAAAGGAATTTCAAAGGATGCTATTCCCGAGAATCTGGGTCGTAGATGGGCCAACATCATTTCCTCGATGAGGACCATGATCGCTTCTAAAGCTCACCAACCAATTCACCTCAAGGGTAGTCCCATATTCAGATTCGAATATTTCTAAGAGTATATTTCAAGAATTGTAAAAGTTTTGTTTTGAAAATGATTATTTTCTCATACATGGCTTAGTAATGCGAGCGAAGTCGGTGAGGACTCGCGGACACGGGTGGTAATCATGGTATTATCCAAGTAGGATCATGTATTTACTGGTTCGCGTGTTTACTTGAGTATCAGACCGCACTCAGTGGTGAGTAAATTCACTTGTGCATGATTCTCCCATCGGAAATTTTTAATTTCACTCACATGGGACCCCTTATTTTTCAGCACAGAAAGCGCCGAGGAGACATCTCACTCTTGAGGTTGATTTCAAGATGCCGGCTTATGGCTTGATGGTTTTTTGGACATAACATGTATTAGAATTGTAGATTTTAATATATGTTTGTATAAAACAAAAGTGTTATCAACTATTGAATTATTGGGAGATAATTGAAGAATAGTTATGATAATTGATTTTGTGAGTATTGGTTTATGAGCCCATGAGGCATTTTTACTCATGTTGGGATTATATTTCATTTATTGGACAGCTAGGGACAGGTATATGCAGGTACCATATTTGGGGTAGAGCTCCCCGTACAAAGGAGACTCTGCCTGATTTTCTGAAGTGGTGTCGGGTAACCCGACATCCACTAGTATTCCGCGGGTTGACGGGTAGTCAACGGACCCCCGGGTTTTGGGGCGTCACAATATATATATAAATATCTATATATATAGATGTATATACATATCTATATATACATTTATTATAGATATATAATATCTATATAAATAGCATATTATTATCTATATATATAGATATCTATATATATATAGATATTTATATATCTATATAGATTTATATATCTATAATAGATATAGATATATAAAATCTATATATGTATATCTATATATATAGGAGAGAAAATATATATAAATCTATATATAAATGAGAAATCTTATATAGATATATCTATATATATATAGATTTATATATATAGATATCTATATAGCAATTAGTATCTATATATATAGATAGATCTATATCTATATATAGATTTATAGCATCTATATATATAGATATCTATATCTATTTATAGATATATATATCTATATATATAGATATCTATATCTATAAATAGATATAGATATCTATATATATATATATATAACATATATAAATCTATATATAAATATTATAGATATATTTTATATACATCTTGTTATATATAGATATGTATATATATATATATAGAGATTTCCATATATAGATTTATATATATAGATATGTATATATATATAGTTATCTATATATATAAATATCTATATCTATATAGATTTATATATATAGATATATACATATTTATATATATAGATATATACATATTTATATATATATATATAGATATATACATATTTATATATATAGATAACTTAATATATATATATATACATATCTATATATATAAATCTTATATATAGATATCTATATATCTATATACATATCTATATATAGATGTATATATAGATATATCTATATAGATATTTATATATAGATTATATATATTTATATATATATATATATAGATAGAGTGAAAGATAGATATATAGAGAGGAGGTATTATATATATATATATATACATATCATATATAGATATATCATATATATCTATATATCTATATATATATAGATATGTATTAGATATGTATATATATATATAGAGTCTATATATATATATATATATATATATATATATATATATATATATATATATACATGACTGTGACGCCTGGGTCCCTGCAAGGCCCGCTGACCACCTGTCAACTCGGCTGAATCTAAATGTCTCGTGTGACGAAACATACACCTGAGTAATATAGCCACATAGGCTCATATATCCATGCTAATAAAAACAAATATCTCAATTATATTCTCATAGTTCTTTCATGTTTGTTCTGTTAAAAAGATTTATACATTTTTACAAAATGTTTACTTAAAAGCCACATTTCGGCTTTCTTCTCAAAGGCCACCCGCTACGTATCATCTCCCCCGATAGTCCCCGCACTCGAAAGGGGGTCCCACGACTGGGTGAGCAGTCTGTAAGAGAAAATTTCTCCTACAAGGGTTACTCCCACCTAAAATGCATATGCAATGGCATATATAAACAATCAATCAAGACCTATTACACCATTCTGGCATGAAATATACCATAACATGCATGAGATGCCAAACCCCTCATGCTTACGACCCAAGTCCCAACCGACTCCTCACACTGAACGCCAAGCGTGACTAAAACCCGTCACACACCATGATCGAAACCATCGGACACCCACTTTATTTATCAAAACTGATTTTGATTCTTTTTCCTTTATTTCAGGCGTAAACTGATTCGGTTTACACTGTGACGCCGCATCTTTTTCAACATTTTCACTTTAACTTGTACCGCCGGGACCATGTCTAACCGTGAATAACTGGTGGACCACCCCGGGGGATTCACCCCCAACTCGCCCGCCCAAAAAACATAATTTATCATTTTGATCATTTACACACTCGTGAATCTCTACCTCGACTTTGTCCCATTTTTCCCGAGCTCACGACCCACCTCACCCAACACTAATGAATAAACCTTTCCCCGCACTAATAATCTCGACCGGGACGCGATGTGATCTGTGGCATATGAAATGCATGATCACATTTTTCCTCATGTTACATGCATGAACGAGCAATACATGAAACACGACAAACCATGGAAAATTATAATTTATACATATAATCTACTCCATGCAAAACATATTAATACATCAAAAAGCATGCATCAATATGTTATTTCCACACACTACATGTTATCTGCTGCCGCAACACACAACAAGGTCTCAACTCTAACCATTCAACAAATAGTACCTCACTCGCCCCTTCACAAACATGAACCATATCGTCTCCAATCATTGTCACCTCTCATCAACAAACACAACATCTAGAAACTTTCAGTTTCTAGTAAACTCCTAACTCCCACAAATATGCAAATCGGGTCATGAAATCCATACCCCTTAGTCCCAAGGCTTGAACTAATTCATGGTCTTTCATGGCCTCCCATAAGCAAACTCTACCATTATAAAGCCTTTAGGCTAAAAGTAAACCAAGCAGAAAAATATCCTACCTCTTGGAAGCTGAAGAAAACTCCCAAAACCGAGTCCACGCTGCTGTCCCTCCGTATAGTCACCCTTCTTGCCTCGAAAGAACCCACTGCCTGATCTCCTACTCAACCCAGAGAGAAGGTAGGAACACCTCCCCTCTCTCACTGGGTACCGGTGGAGAACAAAACCTTCTGCATCCCTTTTTCCTTTCTTCTTCCGCTCTTCCTTCTCTTTATTCTTTACCGTTTTTCTTTTCTTTTTCTTTCTCTCCCTCATCTTCCTTCCATTTTCCCTCATTTTTCTCCTTTCTCTTTTCTCTCCTTTCGTCCTTTTTCTCCCCCTGAGAAATCTTCATCCGGTCAAAGAGGAAATCAGCCCCTCCTTCCCTCTCAAACCAGGTGGGCCTCCCTTTTCCCATAATTTTCTTATTTCTTAACGCCCTTTTATGACATCATGCACCACATGGCATCATATAGCTATGGAATCCCCTTCTCACATACTGAATCACAGCCACTACTTTTTACGCCAAGTTGTCACATTTCCTCACAGCGCCAAGGGAGATCCCCTTAAAGTACTTTATAAATTAATTTTTAATAAGAAAATCGCAATTTAATACAAATTGTAATTACGCTTAAAAGTCCGTAATTAATTCTTCTAGGTCTTGGATGATGAAACGGATTAAAACGCTGGAATCGTCACAAATCTAGTTAGCACGTAAAATTTCATAATTTTCTCGAGACACTGAGTTCAAGACGTTTTTCAGGCATCGCAAGCCGGTGTCAGAACGGCTATGCATCGGTAAAGTCATGATATACTGCTATGTACTACACATAAGTGGTAATGAGTAGAGAAATGATGAAATTGGAAGGCCGAGATAGTGCCGAATATCAAATCTGAGAAAGAGGGACATAATGGGTATTATGGAAGTTGATTTTTAAGTCATAAAGACAAAACAAAGAAATAAGTAATTCATCTCTCATTTAGCCAAAAACGTGGGAAGCCATTTTTTTGAGTGATGCAAGAGTTCCCATTTTAGAGAGCTTAGAGAGAGAGAGAGGGCTTCTCTCTAGATTTGCAAGAGATCTAGCCGTCGGCGGTCTTCAACACAAGAAGGGAAAGCTGCCTACACAGAGCAAAGCATATGGACTCGGTTTGCGTAGTTTTTGACAACTCCAAGAGGTAGGATTTTCTCCTACTTATGCTATTCCCATTTTTAAGGGTTTTCTATCGTTTAAGTAATTTTGAGGGGTCGCAGGGGTTAAAGATCGGTCCCAAAACATGACGAATTTGTGGAAATTGTCTTCGTTTTTTTTGAATAACCGTGATCGCCTAAAAACAAGGCTGCCGGGTGTCAATGTTGCTTTTAAATCATGTATTTATATTACAAAGGGGTCGGAACGGGCCGCTGATCGGGTCAAAACACGGACCAAGTGTTAATTTCTTCGAGGAAGAATGGGAGCGCCGCTGACGCCTTACCTACCGTTAAAATGCGTTGGGCGGGTTGGTTTAACTTGTGTGTATTAAATGGTTGTTTATATGCATTGGGCCTATGAATGGTCGTGGATTTCGTTCACCGAGTGAACCATTGCCAGGATTTTTCAGAATAGTAAACGAGGGCTTCACTATTCCCTAATAATGCTTTGAAAAATATATTTTCGTGAAAATAGGTGTTCGCCGAGTGATTTAAATTAAATGAAACATGGTGTGATTATTAGCCCATGTGAGCTAATTTTGATGTTTGAAAATGATAATTATGCACACAGTTGTGTGATTTAATTTTATGCGAGTATATTCATGTTATATTTGTGGCTGTATTAGACTGCAATGGGATTGGCATTACATGATTCCATATGCACTCAACATCCTAGATTATGGAGTTAGTACCTAGATGAGTCTAGAGGAAAATGGTTCTGGAGGGGTGTCTAAAAATATTAAATGATCGGGAAGGTGGTTCAAATTCAAATAATATATCAACCGTCTGAGCGGCCCGCTTGGATATTTATTCATCGAGGGTAGTCCACAAACAAACTAAAAAATATCAATCGCTCTGAGCGCCCACACCAGCATATTCACTTCTGAGGGTCCACAATTAAAATACCAGTATCAATCGCTTCTGAGCGCCCAAATCGATATATATATACATCTGAGGGTCACTCCACTAATAAATCAAATACCTCATACAAGGCTTAGGGCGAGTGTGTGAGAGAGCCTGAGGACTCTGATCTCGGAAGTTGGTCATATAGGCATTCAAGCAGATCATGATTCGTTGAATGTGTGTTTAAATCGAACATTACACCGCACTTAGGTATGCAGTAGCCCACTTAGTGGCGACATTCTCCCACCGAGCTTTAGCTCACCCCCTGGCCGTGGATCCCCTTTCACGTGCAATAGGAGCTGCAAGGAGACTGCCTGGCTCCCAGAGGCGTAGTTTAAAGAAAATGACAGGCTGATTAGATTTCAGCACAGAAATCTCTCTAATCTTAATATATGCATTGCTTAAGAGTAAAAATATTAACTCTTGAAACTATTGGATATAGTTTGATATATTATTGTGTTGAGTACGCTGATGGGCCCAAGTGGTCAGATTGATATATATTGCATATATCGCTAGATCGGGACAAAGAATGCGTGTTTATACTAGTTTTATCGGCAGTAGCTTCCCGTACAAAGGAGACTCGCCCCGATTAAAAAACATGTCGGCTCACCCGACATTCACGAGTATTCACGGTCGACGGTAGTCAACTTTGGGACCCGCTCTTTGGGGGGCGTCACACTTAATCCTACATACAGGTCATCCGACACCCACGCTCGAAAAACGTGAAATCCCGACCACCTCGAATCCAACGAAATTCGACGTGGTAGCTACCCTTTGTAAGACGAATCTAACTGAGAAGTCCGTTTCATCCGAGATCTAGAAAAATTCTGATTTTTAACCTAAATTTCTATTTTACCTCTTTATCCAAAATCTGCATTTTCTGATATCACAATAACTATATGATATATAAGAGTACATATCTATATAGATATATAGATATCTATATATTTCATATATATATATATGTATATATGTATTTATATATCTATATGCATCTATATAGATATATCTATATAGATATGTATATATATATATATATATATAGTTATCTATATATATAAATATGTATATAGATTCATGAGTATAAATCTATATATAGATCTATATATAGATATATACATTTATATATAGATAACTATATATATATATATAGCATATATATATAAATATATATAAATCTATATATAAATATCTATATAGATATATCTATATACATCTATATAGGATTTATATATATAGATATAGTTATCTTATTAGATAGATATCTCTATATATAAATCTATATATAGCTGCTTAAATCATGTGAAGTCAGGAGTGGAAAAGGCCGGAATGGCCGTAGGATCGGTCCCAAAACATGGGACCGAATTGTGGAATTTTTTGAGATTTTTGGGCTGTCCGTGACAGTCCAGAAACTGTTATGGGCTGATGTATGGAATTTATGCATTAAATTTCTATTTTGGTGTTTATAAGATAAAATGGTAGCGTACCCGGTTCCAAAAAGTGAAACCGAGATCGGGACAAGCCGGCTGCCCCGTGACGTTACCGTTGTTCGACCGTTAAAAAACACCCTGGTTTGTGTGAAATGGCCATGCTGGGTCCATGTGTTTTGGAATTGAAATTGTGTGAATTGAATGGCTGGTATGTGTAGAAATTCAATTCGAGAGTTGGTCGATCAAGGAATTAATGGATTAAATGCTAAAGGGAACAAAAATGACACAATTATATGAAATTAAATTGTGTTTGTAAGCCATTGAGACCTAGATTATGATTTGCTCAATTGAGCTAGATTAAGCAGGATGATTGATGTGTTGAATTACATGCGTGTAATTGTAGTTGATTGAAAATATGCATATTGACATATTGTGTAAATGATTTTGAAAATGGCATAATGCATTTTCATATGCACTCGCAAAGCCTAGAATTAGGTGTGAGTGCAAGAGACAAGGTATTATTTTTGTAAAACGATATAATGCAGGAAAGTGACTTCACAGATGATATTCGGAGAATTGGGTCGAGATGGGTCAGACATTTCGGATGAGGACCATGACTGCTTCGAAAGTCACCAACCACTCACCGGAGAGGGTAGCTCTTATTATTTACCGAATATTTTCGTAGTATATTTTCAAGAACAAAAGTTTTGTTTTTGAAAATGATTATTTTCTCATACACGGCTTAGGTAAGTGTGAGTGAGTCGGTGAGGACTCGTGACATGGGGTGATCATGCAGTGGATATCAAGTAGATCATGTATTTACTTGAGTGTGTGTGTTTATTTTGGAGCATTTCTAATTGCACTTAGGTGGTGAGTAGCCCACTTAGGGCTTATTCTCCCACTTGAGTTTAGCTCGAACCTCGTCGTGGGACCCCCCTTTATTTTTCAGGTACAAAGAGCGCTCGAGGAGACAACTCAATTTGAGGTTGGATTTTGAAGAAGCCGGTTTGTGGCTTGGATGGTTTTTGGACATAACATGTATTAGAATTGTAGATTTTAATATATTTGTGTTTGTATAAAAGTGCAATCAACTATTGAATTATTGGGAGATAATTGAAGAATAGTTATGATAATTGATTTTATGAGTATTGGTTTATGAGCCCAAGAGGCATTTTTACTCATGTTGGAATTATATTGCATATATTGGATTGTTTGGGGGATGTGATATGCAAAGGTGTATCTGGGGTAGAGCTCCCCCGCATAAAGGAGATTCCCGTCTCGATTTTAGTGGCGTCGGGTAACCCGACCTCCACAGACTTCAGCAGTCGAGCCAGTAATCAATCCGACCCCGCCGCCCTCGCGAAATCTGGGCAATGCAAGCACGCCCCATTTTCCGGGGTCCGCTCGACTACCCGTCAACCCGCTGGAAATTCTATACATCTCGTGACACGGCATCATACCGAGCAAAACAAATTTCACATGGGGCTCATACATCCATACCATATAATAAAATAATCAACTATATTCTCATAGTTTTCTATGTTTGTTCTACAAAAAGATTATACATATTTACAAAATATTTTCTTAAAAAGCCAATATTTCGCTTCTCGTACCTCTACCCGCTGCACCGCGCCCCGGATAGTCCCCGGCATCTAAAGGTCCCACCGACCCGGCAGCGGTAAAGCCCAAGAGAAAATTCTCCCACAAGGGTTACCCTCACCTAAATGCATATGCAATGGCATATAGAAACAATCAATCACATTTCATACAACACCGATGCCTTTCATATGAAATGTTCATATCATGCATGAGATGCAACCCTCATGCTCACCACCCGAGTCCCAACCGACCTCACACTGAATGCCAAATGGAAATGAAACTAGTCACACACCTCGACTAAACCATTGAAAAACCTCCAATTTATTTATATCAAAAACTGATTTTTGGGATTCTTTTCCTTTATTTTGCGGTCACTGATTTCCTAAGCTATGACCGTAGACGCACGCCTTTTCAACAACATTTTCACTAACTTGTGTCGCTTCTGGTAATTCATGCGCGTCCACGTGAATAACCTCGTGATTCTCACCCCGGGGGGGATCTACCCCAATCCTGTCTCGCCCCAAACATGTAATTTATCATTTTGATCATTTACAATACCGTGAATTCTTACCTCGATTTCATTCCATTTTCCCGGTGCTCAACACCCACTCACCAACACCGACACGACAACTACCCTCGCACCCACACCGAATCCCACGCCGATGTGACCGTGCATGTGAAATGCATGATGCCAATGATTTACTCCCTAAGGTTATTTTGCATGAATGAGCACTACATGAAACATTTACACACCATGGATAATTATAATTCATACATATAATTTGTCTCCATGCAAAACATATCAATACATCAACAAGCATGCATCAATATCCCATTTTCACACTTAACATGTTATTCAAGCAAGCACACACACAATTAGGTCACAAACTTGGGACTACTCAACAGCCTCACTCGCCCTTAGCAAACATGAACCATTTTCGTTCCAATCCTTCTCATCACATCAAACAACTGAGGATAATTGTGAAACTTTCAGTTTCTAATTAAAACCCTATCTTATACAGTCCATGCAACCGGTCATGAATCCATACCCATTAATTCCAAAGCTTGAACTAATATACATGGCCTCTCATGGCCTCCCATACAACCCCTATACCATTATAAAAGCCTTAAAGCAAAGTAACCTGGGCAGAAAATATCCTACCTCTTGGGTTGAAGAAACTCCCAAAAACCGGAGTCCACGCGTTGTCCTCTCCCGTGAACACTTCCCTTCTCGCCTCGGGGCGAATCCGGCACTGGGCCGACGCCACAATTGTGGCAGGCTGCCACACTCTCTCTCTAAATGAAGAACATCCAGCCACGTATTCCTTTTCCTTCTTCCCTACGTTTGCTTCCTTCCTTTCTTTCGCTTTTCTTTCTTTTCTCTTTTCTCTTTTCTCTCTCAATCTTCTTTCCATTTTCTCCCTCATTTTCTCATTTCTCCTTTGGTTCTTTTCTCCTCCTTTTTGGAGAAGTCATCGCTCGGTTAATGGGAGGAAATTTCCTCCTCTCCTTCCTCAAACCAAATTGGTGGCCCTCATTTTTTCCCATAATTTTCTTATTTCATAAATCCCTTATGACATCACGCCTTAAGTGGTTTCTTAATAATATGAGCCATGGAAATCAATTCTCATTTATGGCTTAATTCAGAGCCACTCCTTTGTATGCCAAGTGTCACACTTCACCTGGGCGCCACGTGGCGATCCCCAACTCTCCGCCGCCGCCATCCGGACACCTTCACGCCGAAAACGCGCGAATCCCGACCACCTCACCCAACCTTAAATCTCGACGCAGAAGCTAAATTTCGTGGAGATTTCAACGGAAAAGTCCGCTTCGGCCATCCGAGATCTAGAAAAATTCCTCGATTTTTAACCGAAATTTCCGGCTGCCCTTTAAAATTGGAATTTTCTGCCCATGCATTAGCACGTGTATTCGTGACTTTCTCGAAACAATGGAGTCGACACGCTGAGGCATCGTGATTTCGTGTCGGGAATCAAGCCGATGCGACGAAAGGCGCATATAACAAGTAATCATGTACCATAAGTGGTATGAGTGTATAAACGATAAAATGGTTTTACTTTTAAGGTGAGCCGAATATCAAATCTGGTAAAAGAAGTGAATTAATTGGATTAAAGGAGGGGCAAACTTGTAATTTTGAGAGAATAGTCTTCTTCTCCACTTAAACACCAAAAGCCAAAACGTGAAATTCAATTGGAGATGCAGTAGGCGTGAGAAGGCAAAAATGGTGATTCGCAGAGCAGTCTCCGACTTCTCTCTAGAAATATACAAGATCCGACCGCTTGATTTCGACGAGCGCAGAAAAATCGCTCTACGCTGAGCAAGCGTGGGACCTCGGGTTTGCGAAGCTGATGTTCCAAGAGGTAGGATTTTCTCCTACTTCTAGCGCTTTTTAATTTACTTTTAAGGGTTTTTCGATGTTTCTATGGTTTGAGGCCGTGAGGGGCCGCTTTGATCTGGCCCCAAAACATGAGACCGAATTGTTAGAAATTTTTGGGGATTTTTCCCATCCGCACCGCCGTAAATTAGGGCGCCTGGGTGCTTTTATTTCACCAAAATTGCTTTAAATGCATGCTCGATAAGGAGAAAATGCCTGAATGGTGTTTGATCGGTCCTGAAACATGGGACCGACCGTAGCGATTTTAGACATTCTCGGTAGTCCGTGGCCGCTGGGGGACTCCGACTGGGGTGTTATATGGTAATTTATGGAATAAAATTCTATGTTGGTATGTAATGACCGAATAGCTATGGGAAATCTGCTTTCAAAATCGGGAGCCAATGTGGGATGAGTGGGCTGCCCGTGACAGCCCACTTCCCCTCGCTTGGGGACTGAATTAGTGTTTTGTGCTAATTTATTGAATAAATTATGCTTTTGGTGATTAGGAGACCGGAATTGGGACGGGAAATCGGTTCCATCAAGAGGAACCGATGTAGGGAAGTGTGGCTGCCCCGTGGACAGCCCATCACTGCTTTTGGGACCCAAAATAGTCCAGTTTCAGGAATGGGACAGAATTGTCCATGTGTTGTGTGCTTGAAATGGTATGAAACTAATGGCTTGATATGTGTGAACTAGATAGGTTAAGACATTATTTTAATGTGTTATTCAATGACACAATTACATGGAATTGGGCCAGTGTTATTTCTCATTGGAAATGATTATGAGTTGCTCAAGTGAGCTACACAGTGATGAGTGATGTGTTAAATTAAATGAGTGTAATTATAGCTGATTGCATATGCATATCGTATTATTATTGTGTAAAATGATTTTGAAAATGGCATAATGCATTTTCATATGCACCGGGCAAATCTAGAGTTAGGTGTGAGTGCATGACAAGGTATTTTTATAAAAACGATGTGTCATAAAAGTGAATTTCAAAGGATGATATTCCGAGAATTGGGTTGGGAGATGGGTCAAACAGATCACGATGAGGACCATGACTGCTTCGGAAAAGCTCACCAACTCAATTCACCTCGAAGGGTAGTCCTAATATTTTACCCAATATTTTCGGTAAGATATTTTCATCAAAAGTTTTGTTAAAACGATTATTTTCTCATACATGGCTTAGTGCGTGAGTGAGTCAGAGACTCGTGACATGGGGTGATCATGCATTCGCGGATCATGTATTGCCGAGTGTGTGTTACTTGGAGCATCGTAATCGTAAGACTTGCGGTGAGTGTACTCCACTTAGCATGATTCTCCTACTGAGCTTTTTAGTCACCCCGTCGTGGGACCCCTTTATTTTTCAAAGTAATGTAGAGCGCCGAGGAGACAAATTTCATTTTGAGGTTGATTTTGAAGAAGCCGGTTTGTGGCTTGGATGGTTTTTTGACATAACATGTATTAGAATCAGATTTTAATATATGTTTCAGATAAAATAAAAGTGTAATCAACTATTGAATTACTGGGAGATAATTGAAGAATAGTTATGATAATTGATTTTATGAGTATTTGTTTATGGGCCCAAGTGGTCGCCTTATTCATAAGCCAGAATATATTTGACTGTTTGAGACGTGCATTCTCAAGTAGCATGTGGTTTCTGTATAGAGCTCCCCGTACAGTGCTGAGACTCTTCTCGATTTTTCGTGAAATGTCGAGTCACCCGACATTCACGAGTATTCCGCGGTTGATTCGGCAGTCAACGACTCTCGGTTTTTTGGTTGCCACATATATATATATATATATATATATATATATATATATATATATATATATATATATATATATAGATTATCTATAGCATGTATTATCTATATATAGATTTATATATCTATAAATAGATGTTATTTTATAGATATATGCAAATCTATATATAGATATCTATATATATATATATATATATATATATATATATATATATATATATATATATATATATAGATTTATATATCTATATATGATATTTATATATCTATAGATAGTGAGAGAGTAGATATAGCAATCTATATATCTATATATATAGGTATATAAATCTATATATCTATATATATATATATATATATATATATATATATATATATATATATAAATATATATAAATCTATATATAAATACTATAGGATATATCTATATACATTCTATATATATAGATATATATATAGATTTATATATATGATATATATATATATATATATATATATATATATAAATCTATATAGTTATCTTATATAAATATGTATATATTTCATATAGATATCTAGAGTATATACATATTTATATATATATAGATTTATATCTATAAACAGATATAGATATATATATAGATATATATACCTATATATAGATATCTATATATATATATATAAATATATATAAATCTATATATAAATATCTATATAGATATATCTATATATACATTTCATATATATAGATTTATATATATAGATATATACATAGTTTATATATAGATAACTATAAGAGGAGAGAGAGGGTATATATATATATATATATATATATATATATAAAAGTGTGTGTGTGTGTGTGTGACGCCCCAAAACTCCGTGGGCCCGCTGACACTAAATTCGTCAACTCCACGGAATACAAGTGGAGGGGCTCTGGGCCGTCTCGACGCCACTTTAGAAAATCGGGCGTAGTCTCCTTGTGGCCTGGGAGCCTCTACCCAAATACAAAACTCAGATAAACCTCGTCCCAATCAACAATATATGCAATATATATATCCAATACGGCCACTGGGGCCCATCAACTACTCTCAACACAATATATCCAAACTATATCCAATAGTTTCAAGAGTTAATATGTTTTTATTTTATACAATACATACATTAAAATTAGAGAATTCACACATGTATAAATCAAAGCCACAACCCGGATTTCTTCTAATACAACCTCAAGGATCGAACCGTCGCACGCCTCCTCGTACTGTAAAAAGCAGATCCCACGACTCCGGGGCGAAGCAAAGCTCAGTAGGAGAATCGCCCCAAGTGGGCTACTCACCACCCAAGTGCTAATGTTCCAATTTAAACAAACATTCAAGCAAATGCATGATCCTACTCAATGTCTACGTGACCAACTCAGATCTCGAGCCCTCACCGACTCTCTCACACTCGCCTAAGCCTCGTGATGAGACTATTAATTTATTGCTGGCACCTCCGATGAATATATATCACCTGGCCGCTCCGACGATTGATATGTTATTACCTTGTTTTTGTGACTACCTCCGATGAATAAATATTAATCAGCCGGCCCGACTGCATTGACATATATATTATTTAGTTTGTGGACTACTCCTCCGATGAATAAATATCAACTCGGGCCGCCCGATTTCCGGCTGATACATATTTCTGGGCTTGGACTACCCTCCGATAATTTACATTTTAGACTACCCTCCGAACCTTGTTTCTCTAGACTCATCTCTTCATGCACTCATTCCTATATTCCTGGGGGATGTTCCAAAGGCATATGGAATGCATGTATGTCGCCTAATTCGGGCTTAAATCACATGCAAAATATATGTATACATGAATATATTTACATAAAACTTTGGGAATCACACATCAAAATTAGCTCACTGGGCAATGATCTACACACTATACTTAATTTAAATCACTGCCAACACGTACTTCAATAAAAATAGGCATTTATATATTTAGAATTATTCCTAATAGTGAAACCCTCGCTTACTATTCTAAAATCACAAAACACCGATTCACTTAGTGAACCCGCAATTCACACCATTCCTACCAAAGCATACCAAGCAAACATTTAATACACACAAATTAAACAAACTACACACCCAAATGTACCATGAAAGCCAGCCACTACCGCATCTGGCTCTTCAAAAGAAAACTCAGATCAATTCTGGCCCCATATCAGACGCATCATACGCCCATTCCCCGAATCTTATCATCTCAAACATGCACTTGGCACTACATAATTTCCACACAAACAGCTTCCACTTCGGCTTCGGGGCACACACAAACTGGGTAATCCAAGAGTGTGCTCTTCACACACTATCCCACAGCCTGGGACCGACGAAACGGCCCTTCACGGCCTCAAACCCAACCGAAACATCAAAAAACACTTAAATGGGAGCAAAACTGGGTAGGGACAAAAATCCTACCTCTTGAGAGTGCCAGTGTCAAAAACTCTGAAATCGGTCCGACGCGTAGCTCGCCTCCCGTAGAACATTTTCCCTTCTGTTCGAAGACCGCCAATCCGGCCCTGATTCGACGATTTTTAGAGAGAGGGAAGCTTCTAAAGCATTTCTCTCAACCAAAGCTCACTGCATCCTCCAATGGAAATCACATTTTTTTGGTCTCGGTAATTGGGGAAGACGGCCATGTGCACTATTTTGGCCAAAGTGACTAAAAAATCCAAATTCCAATACCCATTATGTCCCTTTCATTCTCGTGATTTGATTTCTTTCTAAGACTATCTCGGTCGGCGACTTCGAATATTTCTACTCATACCACTTATGGTACATGAGTACATGTTATATAAAAATCTCTTCAATGATCGAAAAATCTACATTTGACCCGAAACGGCGATGCTCTAAAAACGTGAAGCCTACCCTAACACTGCTTCCCGTAAAATTACGAAATTTTACGTGCTAACTAGATTTCGCGAGACGATTCAACTGGCATAACCCGCTTCGTCATTCCGAGAGCCCAGAAAATTAACATTTATCTCAACCGTAATTACACTGTAAATCTAAAATTACTACGCCTCTTTATTCCAATCAAATTCCTGCCCATTCTCCTCTCAAAAGGAATTCCTTTGTCCCAAAATTTAAACTAACATTATCAACACATGCATATGCAACATGCACTCTACCATGATAAACTAGTCATTTAAATCCAAATGACAAACCACGACCTTCATCCCCTAAACAATAGTGGATAGGTAACCCGCATCGTGTCCTTTCGCGCTCCCACGTCACTCTCCACTCCACGCTGTCGCCATAAAGCACCCCACTGGGCCACGGCCTTACGCCCCGCAAACCGATCACGGCTACAAACACGCACCCCGGTCCCTCCTCAAAGGTCCCATCGTTGTCAACCTCAATCTATCCCCAACCCAATCTCTCATGAGCCGGATCCGAGTGATACTTTGAGCATGGAGACGCGAACACCTCCTGACACTGACATGCCGGGCTGTAACGCCAACCGGCACAGCTGTGCCTACCTCCTCTCGAGTATCTCGAAAAGGTCCACGAACCCCGGCTATAGCTTCCCCGCGCTTGCCGAACCTAAACCCACTCCTCTCTTAAATCCACCCTTCTCGAGGAAGACGCGGATCACCAACCTCGCTAACTCTAAGGGCCTGACGCTGCACATCTATATAGCTCTTCACAGTCCCGAGCCGTGAGAAGACGCTGGTCACTATATCAAACCTCACCTTCACCCGAGGTGTCTCTAATAAAATCCGAACCCGTGATGGATCTCTCTCCCACCTCGGTCCATCCTAACGATGACCTACATGGCCTCCCATACAATGCCTCATAGGGTGCCATTCGTGATACTCGCCCGATAACTATCGCTTGCAGGCATTCCACTGGCGGTAACAATCTCTTACCCCCACGATCCAGACACATGTTCAACATGCTCCCTCTAACACCCTATAATCCTTACACACGTAATCTCTACACAACCCTTGCTTGGAGGTGTGTAACCGCTTAACCTCTCCAAGGCAATACAATCACCTACAATCCAATGGACTGTCAACTAATCCATGCCATGCATATCATCCATTTACCAGCCTCTTGCCACCAACAACACCCAATGCAATTTCCAACTGGTATCCAAACCTCGAGTCACCCTCGACTCCTATCACTCAACCTCGGGTCATAAGTGATAACCTCGTCCGTGTTTTCATCTCGATTACATAACTCTTCGGCTTACACTTCGAGCTCTTACATTTCGATTCAACTACGAAGTTTTCATCGACGTAGTCCTAAAAAACAAATTCAACCCATACTCACCAAGAGTGGTGAAATCGTACTGCACCCACAATCGACTCGACGCGATGTTATCATGCACACAAACGTTAATAATGTCATAGTGTGACACCCACTCCCAGGGTCCGCCATGAGCAGACTCTGAGAGATCTCTCACTCATTATCCCGACCTATCAGGTCAACTCTCACCCTACATCCTAGGGAAGAACATCTATTCCTGGCTTCTCTAAAGGCCTTAACCTCTAAGCCCAAATCCAATGCGCCTCGGGTATGACAACCGCCTAGGTCCACTCATCGACAACCCGATGGTCGCCAACTCATCCATGTCAAGCTTGACACTCAAAATCACGCCTACCAATCTCTAAGGTCCACTCACGCCTACCACAGAACCTTGATATTCCCCTCGACTTCGACCCACACTCCGCCCTCCGGTCTGATTCTGTAAAGCTTGTTGGAAGTGCTTGTATAGCACCTCGAACGAAACTAGTTCCTCTTCAACCCTTACTAGGGTGTGGAGGAATGAACTCCGTATAATTTCCTCGCTTTCTACCGCTTAACCGGGGACTCCAGATGTCCCAAAGTCTCGGGGATCCCCGCCCCCTGGGAAACCCGTCACTATGCTCAATCCCGGCCCTAGTCCCGAATCAACTAGTGTGAAGTGTCATTTTTCCCAACCAGGGAGAAAGCCGATCCCCTCTTGTTACCAACACCCGTATTCCAGTGTTCCAAGTATCTCGACCTCTCTCTATGGTCAAGACTGCCCCAACTTTCACGGTCCATGTCCCGTAGGCGAGTCCCACGATCCCGTCCGAATCGACAACTTCAAATCCATTCTCGTGTCTCTCAGAATACCCGTACTAATCCCAAGAAAACTACGTGATTCCTAAGATTATCTCGATCTCTCCCAACTCATCACGCCCTCAAATCCCAGTCGACCGACACTCCCGACGCCGACACCACGTGTCCTAAAAATCTCACCTCGCAGCGCTTCTCAAAACCCCGCACTTACCGAACTTAGCGCATACAACCCCATGGTCTCGACAAACAAAATAATCCTCAAGTGATACCTCATGCTCCCACTCGCCTGGAGTAGATCACGTCAACTACTACACCGCCACAACCGACATCTAGATAAGGTTGGAACATCCTGATGCATGAGATCCATGAATCGGCGCATTCGTCAATCCAAAGGGCATCACCAGAAACTCAAAGTGCCCATCAAAGCGGCCCTAAACTGCCTTTAGGGATATCTCCATTCCTAATCCTCGCCGATGGTAACCGCTACGGTTCATCTTAGGGTAGACTCGCTTCTCCTTCTTAACCGACAAACAAATCATCAATCCTCTGCACGGGTAAATCGACATTCGATCGTAACCCTCGTTTAATCGCTTATAGTCAATGCACCGGGCCGGCTGGTCCTGTCTTTCCTTTTTTCGTTTCAACAACAAACTGCGCCCATGGTGAAGTGTGCCTACCTAATAAACCCTTGTCCACTGGGGACCCCCGTAGCCGGGACTCGAGTTCCTACAACTCAACCTAAGTACATCCTTTGCGAATCATGTAGATGGTTAAAGTACTGTGGTGTAATCCGCGATACCAAGCTGCTACATCCCTATGTGGAGGCAAATTCGTAGCTCATCCGAAAATATTCGTGTACTGCAAACCACTCGAGGTGATCTAAGTCCACCTCACTCTCGTCCTCTAGTAGGTTGCTCGCTAGCCAAATTCCCGCTAATCGTCCCGACACTGACTCAGATACCGTCTCCTCGGGGGCAAAATGTCATGCTTGTCCCCTTGAAATACCACACGACTACCGTCCTGCGTGAAGGCGGTAACTCTCCTGCACTCACAATCGATAACAACCCTGTAAACTGTCAGCCAATCCATCCCAAGGATGACATCAAACTCTGACATGTCCATGATCCTCAGGTCCACTGTGAGTAGAGTCCCCGAGATCTCCACCGTTCGCAACCTCGACATATCATCCCTATTATCGCCTAATCCCTAGGGGAGAACTCACGTACAAAGGCTCCTCTATGGTCTCTAGAGGTCCTTGCCTTTCCACCCTATTTGGAGCTTCCATTCCCAGCTGGTGAACGACGCCAGGCCTAATCCCGGGACAAGGCCGGGACCTCCATAGCCTCTAACACCTTTTTCTCAATCAGATGAACCAATGGTCGCCCACCACTAATCTTTTCCCCTTTGTGAATGTCGGAGGATGATACGCCCCTAAACCTCCTCGCTACTGGGGGATCTTCCCGGCTCACATGCTATACCAGCTCGCGGCTATGCATTCGCCGTAATACCTACGTACCGCAAAAGTCTCGTCGATCAAACACCGATCACCGACCAGCCGCCCCGCGGACGTTTTCACGTCCTCGCCTACTACGCCATTTACACAATAAACATGGCAACAAGAGTCATCTTAACTTTCATTTCGCCCAACTAGCAATGCACATGCCATCAGACTCGACAACCATGAACTCGACCTGCTTCATTTCCTAAGTGGTGCTAACCACTTAGTTCGCTTTATCTCGTCAAGGTTCTTAACTTTCTTTGCTCATTTCCCAAGACCCAACCCTCAAGGTCAAAATCCCTAATCCAAGATTCACCCTTTTCCCACACGCATTACACCATGCATATAATTTCGCACGCAACTACCACAGAATCACCATTTCAAATGGCGATAGCAATCCAATACAAGATCTCTAGCATAACCACACCCGAGACACTAATCATACACATAACTCGCGTATACGCAATCATTTCTCGCTGCTTAAAAATAATCATTGTTTTCAATAAAATTTTATTTTCTCAGTACTTTTATTTTTGGTATTTTATTTTTAAAATTTTATCAAAATTTTCATTGATTTTATTTGATTTTTTATTTGACTTAATAATAAATTTTTTTTTTCGAAAAATTTTATTTTACAATGAACAATGTTCATTTGCGACTCAGAAAACCAGTCAAACGGATCGAAAAACGGGGTCAGTGCACCGAGTGCACGTACCAAGGCAAGCCCGAGCGCTCAAAGCCACGCCAGTCAAGGCCTCGGCGCGCCATCGCCACGCTCGCTACTTCACGCCGCTGCCACGCCACGCGGCCAAGGCTTCGCCGCTGCACGCGGATGTCGCTCGCTTACAGTCACGCCATGGCGGCGAGCCATTGTTATGGTTTCGCGCGCCAGCTACTTCGCTTACTTCGCGCTTCAGCCGCCCAAGACGCTCGGGGCCATACTACGACGCCAAAGACGCCAAGACGCACGCCAAGACCGCCCGCCGCCTTGCTCCTAGCCTCAACGGGCAAGAGCTCATTTTCAGTGGTCCGCACCAAAATTTTTTCCTTATTATTATTATTATTTTTTTCCGCTTATTTCCGGCAGCAACTGAAAATCACTAAAATTATTATTATTATTTTTTTTCATTTTCGGGACACTCAATAAATTCTTAAAAAAATTATTTTACCCCCATTTTTCTCTAATCGTACTCACTTGTAAAATCTTAGAAAAAAATTATTTTCATCGTCATTTTTTTTTTTCATCGCAGCCTTCCCTTGCTACTTCTTCAAGAAAATTTTAACCGGTGAAATTTTGTTAGCTTATCTTGTGCAAACCGGAATAATTTTCTAGTTTTCCACAAAACCCACACCGATCTTGTCCAAAACTGAGCCGCCGGTCTGCACTGCTTCCGGACCATTTTACCAAAAAATTTTCAACTAACTGCTCACACTAATCCTAGTGTTCAACATTTTAGTTTATTTGTCCTAAGTGCTATCCACCTAAGCACACAATCCAAACACAACACAAGATCGCACCAACATGTTATAACATCAATCATACCATCACATGATCACAATCAAAAAACATGCGTTTGTTCTAATTTCTCTCTCGTGCCTTCCTAGGTAACTTCATACCTAACCTACACTCATACCACACCGAGTGGTGATGTTCTTCCTCAACCACGTCTAAGCTCCAAATCCTCCATCCATAGGTTTCCACCTACCTAAGCTCCACATCAAACCACCTAAATGGCTGACGATACCCCACCCGAGCTCCCTGGTAGGTATTCGCATACCTAAGCTCGATACCTGCCGTGGACGCCAAAACCTCGGTCCGCTGATCACTCCCGCCAACCCACCTAATACAAGTGGAGGTCGGGTCGTCTGATGCCACTTTAGAAAATCGTGTAGTCTCTTTGTACGGAGCACTACCAAATACAAACCTCGTGATATAAACCCGTCCCCAATCAACAATATATGCAATATATATATCCAATACGCCACTGGGGCCCACTAACCCGTACCAACACAAATACAGTATCCAAACTAAACTAATAGTTTCAAGAGTTAATACAGCCATTTTATACAATACATACATAAAATGAGAATTTAATACATGTATAAATCAAAGCCACAACCCGCTTTCTTCTAATACAACCTCAAGGACGAACTCGTCTCTCACGCACGCTCCTCAGACCGTAAAAAGGGGATCCCACGACAAGCAGTTTAAAGCTCGCAGAGAATCGCCCTAAGTGGGCTACTCACCACCTAAGTGCGCTAAAATGTTCCAATTCTAAACAAACATTCAAGCAAATGCATGATCCTACTAATGTCTACGTGACCAACTCGTATCCCGAGCCCTCACCGACTCTTCTCTCACACTCGCCTAAGCTCTCGTATGAGAATTATTAATTTATTAGTGGGGCATTTCATGAATATATCACTGGTCATCCGACGATTGATATATATTATTCGTTTGTGGACTACCCTCCGATGAATAAAATGTTTAACCGGGCCGCCTCCGACTTCCGCTGATATTCTTGGCTCAGGGACTACTCCCTCCGATGAATATCAACTTGGGCCGTCCGACGGTTGATATATTATTTAGTTTGGACTACTCCTCCGATAATTTACATTTGCATCACCCTCCGAACTCTTTGCGCTCTAGACTCATCTCATGCACTCATTCCTATATTCCTGGGGATGTTCCGTTGCATATGGAATGCATGTATACGCTCTAATTCAGTTTAAATCACATGCAAATATATATACATGAATATATTTACATAAAACTTTAAATCACACATCAAAAATTAGTTCACTTGGCTAATGATCAAGGCCACGAGCACTTCCACTTAAATCACCTATTAACACGTACTTTCACAAAAATATATATTTTAGACTATTCCCGAATAAGTGAAACCCCTCGTTTACTATTCCCGAAAACACAAAACACCGGTTCACAGAACCTACAATTCACGGCCATTCCCTACCTGTAAAGCATACCAAGCAAACATTTAATACACAAATTAAACAAACCACACCCAAACACCATGAGCGCCACGGCCGCACCTCGCTCAAAGAAAACCTTGCATCAATTCCGGTCCCATATCGTGTACGACCATACGGCTCCATTCTCGACTTTTATCATCTCAAACATGCATTTTAATGACAATTTCCACACAAACAGCTCCATCTTCAGCCCCGGGCAGGCCACGCCAACCTTAAAAATCCCAAGAAAATTCCCACAATCCGGGTCCCATGTTTGGGATCGATCAAACGGCCCTCACGGCCTCAAACCAACCGAAACATAAAAACACTTAAAATGGGAGTAAAACTCGCAGGGACAAAATCCGCTACCTCGAGTTGTCAAAAACTGCAAATCCGGGTCCACGCTGTAGCTCGCCTCCGCAGAGAACATTTTCCTTTCAAGCTCCGAAGACCGCTAACGGTCCGGATGCCTGCCATTTTTGGGAGAAGTTTCTCTCTAAAGCATTTCTCTCAACCCAAAGCTCACCGCATCCTCCAATGAAACTCCACGTTGTCTCTCAGAATCGGGGGAAGACGGCCACAGCACTATTTTGGCTTGTAGTGACTAAAAATCAAATTCCATAATACCCATTATGTCCTCATTCTCGATTTGATTTTCAAGACTATCTCTACAACACTCATCATTTACCATACCACTTATGGTACATGAGCACATGCTATATGTGACTTTCGTCAGATCGAAAATCGGGTTTACGGTATCAAACGCGATCCTCGAAAAACGCGGTCGATCTCGATCATGCCTCGTAAAATTACGTTCTTACGTTGCTAACTAGATCTACGAGATCCATTCCAATCCGCATAACCTGCCAAGCTATCCGGGAGATCTAGAGAATTACTTAAAAACTTGCGAACCGTACTTGTAATCAAAATTACAATTTTGCCCTTATTCCGTAAATTGAAATTTTTCGGTCTTTACAATATATATATATATATAAATATGTATATATCTATATAGATTTATATATATAGATATATACATATTTATATATATAGATAGTATATATATATATATATATATATATATATATATATATATATATATATATATATATATATATATATATATATATATATGTAGCCCCCAGCCGGAATTAGGTGCTTTTCCATTAGCCTGTATGCAAGTGGCAGGGGTCGTTAACTGCCGTCGGCCGCGGAAGGCTCTGAGTGGAAGTCGAGTTGGGCGTGCTCACTTTAGAAAATGCGGGCGGGAGTCTCCTTTATGCAGGGGAGCTCTGCCCAGGCTGTCTGCAAAATGCACATCTGACAGTCCGATATATGCAATATATATCCAATGCGCGGCTTGGACACGTAAGCGATTACTCAAATATACATGCAGGCTATACCCAGTAGTTCTGAGAGTTGAGCGTTTTACTCTCATACTACGCTATATTAAAATACTCAATTTCTAATACATGTAATTATCACATGTCTTAAAAATACAATCCGACTTTCTTCTAATCTCAGTCTCTAGGGCGAGCCATCCTCCTTACGCTCCATGTGCACAGCAATAAAGTGGAGTCACATTGGGGTGAGATTTAAACTTTCGATAGGAGAATCATGCAAGTGAAATTTCACTCACCACACCTAAATCACATTGACTGAAATGAGGCCGCTGAGAATGGGAGGCACAAACCGCAAAGAGCGTGGTAACTGCGATACTGTACCACTTATCATCACGCAATGCCTAAATATCACACGAACACATGATATATATATATATATATATATATATATATATATATATATATATATATATATATATATACTCTTTCTTTCATATATGCTATATATATATATATATATAAGCGATCAAATATTAAATGTCGTCGAGGAGATAAATCTCGATCCACATCCTCAACAATACACGCAAATAATAGAATACGAGGCGATTTGGTACATTTTAATATCAATCTTTGCTTGGTGGCCTTTGATGAAATAAGAGCAGTTAATAATATCATAATAGTACATGTAGCTGTAGTGGAGGAAGAGAATTCGGCGGGTTATCAAGGATGCGGAGAAGGAGGATGACGGTACGAAAATAAGTGGTATCGGTCTCGAGAGCGAAGTTAACATCATATAATCCTACATTTTATTGACGGGATACGTACTTAAATTCTGATATAATATATCATATTGAAACATTATAACAATACACTCATAGTATGCGTACACACATTAGTTTCATATCATCACATAATTATCACAAAATCGAGAACTCTAGGGACCTTATACTCCCGATATAAGCCGTACGGATCTCTCGATTCCGGTATGTGGCGCCACAGAATGCTCGACCGGGGTCCTTAATTGATGCGACACTTAATCCGATAAACTATGGCGGCGCCAAAAATGATCGGCCGGGGTCCTTAAACTCCGATAGTAACATATCATACTCCGTAAGTAGGCGCCGAGAGTAGCGGCTCGGCCGGGGGACCTTACCTCGGCATCTAGAAGTGGCCTTCGACCAGGAACTCATGTGTCGTAACTATAAACCTATAACATGTCGATCCCGTCTGCCGTGCGCCGCGCGGTCTGATGTAACACTAGGTGGTATGTCCTACTATAGTTCCCATTCTGAGCATTTCAAATATAATGCCGCGACAATATCACTCCAATGATACCTTTCCATCCGTCATCTGGAGTCTCATATGCGGATATATTTATTATGACTAAATAATTTAGTTGCCATAGTAAAAATACAATTCGATAGTAATAATCATGTCATTGATGATGGGGTGTGGCCTAATGCCATAAATGCTATGCAGTAAATGAGATGATGTGTCATAAGCATATGATATCCAACTCACACGGAAGAATCGGGTGCCGGAGCGGTTTCTACGCCTCGGTACCTTGCAGGCGTGGCTGTTGGACAATCTGAATGAAAAGACATAATGTCTCGAGTTGGGGTTTAAGCAATTCTGGGCTACGTATGGAGCAATTCAGAGCTAGAGCCGTATAAAAAGCACATTTAAATTCTCACAGAAATTCGTAGGAACCTCCCTAGCTTGGACTGCTCCTGTAAAACAAGTCAGAACTGTAAATAACATTTCCAATATACCCAGTGATAAACATCGGCTAGGGCCACAAAGTACAATTTTATTGCAGGCTAGTCCCAAATCCATCAAATCAGCAATTTGTATTACTTAATATGCACAATCCGAATCTTATTAACTGCTTTGGATGCATCTGATACAGTAACTAATTCAGCGTGATGCGAAATCTACGATGGACATATTCAGCATACATCATTGAGCAATTAAAGCAGGTTATCGGGGAATGATTACACGATTAGAGTTCCGCGCGTTTTAGGAATTATAGATTCTTCTGAAGCTCGAATGCGAAATAGTCACAGTCGGGCAGAGTAGACGGGAATGACGTTACAATCTTTGGGCACGCTTCGGGTCGTCGCGCGCAGTGGCGAAAAATTGAGGGTTCTTGGGATCAGATTCTAGGACATCACGAAGCCCCAAGCTCGAGGACCCCTGAAATGTGATCGCTTTCGTGGAGGACCCGCGGAGTGGCGGAATCGGCCTGGCGGTCTTTGACTCGGCGAGAGCTTCCCCGCTCGTTCACGTGAAGCGTTCTTGGAGCGTCGATCGAGGATGGATCCTTAAGTTTTGGGCGGGTTGGATCGCGAGGTCGGTTTGGGCGGAGGTGGCGGGAAAATGGCCGGACCGGGCGATGCGTGAGCGAGAGAGAGTTGCGGCGTGATTCCGGCGGACGGCGGTTTCGGGCGAGATCGGAATGGCCCAGTGGCCGATGATAGGGTGCCTTTTCCGCGTCGGACGTGGATGGTGGCAGGAGTGGGCGTCGGCGGCGAAGTGGCGGTGTGCGTGGAGAGGGGAGAGAAGAAGGGCTTGGTTGTGAAATGCTGACTTTCATGACTTTGTATTTAATAAATATAACTTTAAGTAATATTTAAATAAATCAAAATAAATATTAAAACAAGTATGTAAATAATTTAAATTGCGTCAAATTTTACGGGTATTACATTCTCTCCCCCTTAAGAAAATTCGTCCTCGAATTTAGGAATAAGAAATATACCTTATCCTTTAGACAGTATGGGTATGGCGTGTATCTCATTTCAGTTCAGGAAATTGCACTCTTCGGTCGAATGATTACGCCATAGGACCTTGACCATCGGAATGACTTTCGTCGAGTTGGCGAACTGAGTATCCATAATAGCTCACAGTGGCTCACCGTACGATAAATCCTCAGCGATCTACACCTCTTGGGCTTGTAACACATGTGAAGGATCTGGCACATACTTTCTCAGCATAGATATATGAAAGACCGGATGAACATTGGCGAAATTAGGTGCCCAGCTCCAGTCATTAAGCTACATACGACTCATCCTGATTTCAAATGGTCCGCGTGGCGAGGTCGCCCCAGTTTCCCGCTTCTTGCGAATCTCGTCACGCCTGCGTCGGAAGCAGCCGAAATGCATACTCACCTGCAGGCTCGCATGTTTCCTCTTGGGAGTGCATGGCTCTTAAATCTGTCGGCGATTCGCCAGCCGATCTCGAATAATAGGAATCTTTTTGACGATTTGGACGGTCGGGACCCTGTGTTGGCTTTCTTTCCTGACTTCTTCCAGTAGTAGCGAGCTACACTTCACGCGTACGAGGCCTCGTAGGCGCCATACCTATCTAGCATGATAAGCGTTGTTGTGCGAACTCCACGAGTAAATGCAATCCATTGGCCTCACGAAATCCATCTGTAGCGTCCTTAACATGTCTTCCAGCGTGCATATAGTCACTCTCGGTCATCCCGTGCAATCGGTGGCGTGCTAAAGTCGATCGAGTACCAAGCTCCTCATGAAGCTTCCTTGAAACCTAGAAGTGGTAGGGCCCTGCATCGGATACAATCGGCGGGATCGCGAAGACTAACGATCCTGATATACACCGCCAGCATGCACGATACGGAAAGTTTGTCTTCACGGGTAAAGTGTGGAGCTTAGTCATCCGATCGACTATCACCCAAATGGAATCATACCTGTAGTTGAGGTAGCTTGCGGGTTACAAAGTCCATGGTAATATTCTCCCATTTCGCTTTATGGAATGAAGTGCTGCAACTTGACAGACGGCCGATGTTGAGTTTGACTGTAGCAGAGTCGAACCTTGGATCTGAGCTCGTACATCCTTCTTCATACCACTCCGCTGATAGTTACCTGCTTAAGATCATGATACATCTTAGTGGGCAAGGGATGAATCTTGTAGGTGTATGATGGGCCTGCTTATAATCTCTTTTAAGTCCATCGACATCGGGACGCCTGATCTAGTACCCCGATCTCGGCGTGCCATCTTTCCCGATCTGAAATCCACATCCCGACCTCTTTAGACCTCATCGAAATTTTCATCATTGTGGGTCTGCGCATTGGGATTGTCTTAATTAACGTAAGCGATTTGACGCTCACGGGAAATGTCTTAAAAATTCTCCGGACTCCGGCCTCGGTGTAAGCCACGATCATCTGATTATATAACTCCACTAGTCGATTGTCGCTTTAACGCCTAGCATTAGGCGAGCCTTTGATTTCCTACTCAAGCACCACACTTGCCCACATTAGCCTTACGGGTGATGCTGAATTGTCTGATCATAGTCCTTAAGCAACTCCGACCACATCTTCTCTGTCTCAATTTAGCTCATACGCTGAAAAATATATTTTTAAACTCTTGTGATCAGTGAAGTCTCGCGTCTCTACATGCAGTGTGTCTCGGATCTTGTCTGAAAATCGTATACGTCTCGAGTCATGAGTGGAGTAGTGGGTCGATGTAAATTTGCCCGGCAGGCATAGCGATCACCTTCTGCGTCGCTGCGTGATACACCCCGATCAGGCTACGGGCGTCTGTGTTGTATAACCTCTGTGCAGTGGCCACTACTTAATTAGAGCGGAGTCAAACAATCCTTGACACGAAGCTGCCTCACGATCCTGCGTCACTTTGAAACCTCACGTTCATGCAGGTTAGCAGGTGTCGAGGGTGCGGGCGTCTTGAAAAATCACATGCGAAGCGGCGATAATAGCGGCTAAACCCGGAAACTTGAATCTCGATCAAGTAGTTTGGTCTCTGCGATCCATCACTTGCCTCATCTTCTGGGATCACTTGAATACCTTCCTCGATATACGTGTCCCGAAGGCTGCTTATCCGGCAAATTCACACTTGGAGAATTTGGCATATAATTCTTTGCTCCCTCGAGAGTGTGATACTACCCTTAAATGCTCTACATTATCTCCTGCGCTCAGGAATATGCTAAGATATCATCGATGAACACAATTACAAGCGATCGGGGAAGGGTTTGAACACTCTGTTCATCAAATCCATAAAAATTTCGTAGTGCGTTAGTGAGTCGAGACATTGCACAGGAGCTCGTAATGGCCAGGTACTTGCCGTTTGAAGTGCTGTCTTTGGAACATCCTCATGTCTTATTCTCAGGCGTGATATCGTAGTAGGTCGATCTTAGAAAACATGATGCACCTGAGCTGATCGAAACAGGTCATCTGATAGGGACGGATATTTATTAAGTATTGTCGCCCTTGTTCAATTTGTCGTAGTCTATACATGGCCGCGAACATCTTTCTTCTTTACAAATAGCACGAGAACTTGATCTTAGGCGACAAAATTGCTTTGTCTAACAAATCCTGTGCTTCACTCCTTCGGTTCCTTGACTCATGGTCTTAATCACATAAGGTGGCAGGGAGATAGAAGAGTGTAGATGCAAACATCAATGCAAAATTCTATCTCTCCTGTCGGGTGCGATACAGCAATTCCTCTGAGAAAACATCGGAAATTCCTGAAGCAATAGGGACATCATCGACTTTCTATCCCTTTGTAGTGTCCTCCTGAGCAGACTCTTTGGCACCCCGTGTCTTTGTCACTTTAAATTTGTAATAAGTGAAATTAAATTAGAAGTGAGTATCTGCTTTCATCCTGAAACCAGGCAGATCCTGGAATCAGGAGAAAATCACTTGTTCCCTCGGCAATCCCGGGGTGGCGTAGTCTGCTGACGATCCATACCCCGAAATAACCTCGAATCCATCACATCAACAAAATAAGATCCCGCGAGAAGGTCTCTTGCTGCTACGAAATCGAGCACGATGGAAGTAAATATGCGCCTCACAAGGCATCACTCGAGAGGAGTAGTGAGGCCGATACTTGAGTCTCAAGTTTGTTTGGTGAACCACTAAGCTTCAAATGCAAAGCCCAGGAACCGCAGGAATGTGTGGCACCGGATCTAATAACACCTGGCCTTAGTATAGAGCCAGGAATGAGTGATACAACGGCATTTGGCCTTACAGCGTCTGAGAGTGAGTGTAAAAACTCTGGCTGACCATGTCAGGCGGTAGGAGCGCTCGAATCCGACCAGCCTGCCACGAATACGCCTCCCAGGAGCTCTTCCTCGCTAACCACGGCCTGGCATCCTTATCTTTGCGCACGCACGAGAAGGCCGGCGTCGATGAGCTGGGGCGGGCGACACTGGCGCGAACCACGAGGGAAAAGAGGCTGGTACGAGAAATCCTAGGACATGATTTGGCCGTATGACTGACTCTCACACACAAAACAGGCTCAGTGTAGCCATACAAGACCTGATGCATCAGCCCACTGCGTGGGCACATGCGAATGCGGAGACTAGTTCTTGTGTGCCAGGCTTGAACTCACTTTATGAGCTATAGCCCCAGGCTAAACCCTGTCCAATCCATTAGCCTCTATAACCGCAGTTTGCGTCTGCCCTTCTTGTGACCCTTGGTCTAGCGCTTTCTACGTGCATTGGCCGGTACCCGCAAAGTACCGTACCACCATATCTTGCGTTGCGGCCGATTATGTGAATTTGCTCCTGCATGCGGGTCTTTCTTCTTAGCACATCACTTAGATACCATGAAGGCGTGATCGGAGTCTCCATTTGTCCTTCATCGACCTCAGCTTCACACTTCTCATTGTACCAGGATATGAAATGTGGTCGAACCGTGATATACTTACTCGTCTTCGATCTCTGGCGTAACCTTTCCGGGCAAATTTACTAAGATACATGAACTTTTGTGGGTGTACTCATTTCTGGACATATCATCTCTCTTGGTACTCAGCGTCTCAAGGTACTCTTGCCTCGGCAAAGAAATGTAGTTATCTTCAAATCTCTCCACTGGCTGGGCCCGTGTCATACCTCGAAAGCGGCTTGATGTAATCCTTGTACCCTTTACTTGATGCTAGACCGCGAGGGCTTTTATGCATCTCGATAATTAAAGTGTCGGTGCTTCCAGTCAAATGCTCTCTTCTCCCGCCGTCCGGAAAATCCATTTGGGTCTGAGATACCCCATCCATCTGACCTCCGTGGCTTTGGTGTGTAGACGAGGAATGTAGTGCAGATTGGTGCACAGTCAGCTCGGTGAGCTATTAGCGACTTCTTTGCCATTGATGCTCCGTAAGTTCTTTGGAGGTACATGCGCACCGGTCATACACGCGAAAATGCCTCCATGGTATTTGCTAACACGAGCATCTGGCGTACTGGCGTGCTCATTGAATATTAACATGTGGCTCCTAGGCTGTGGTTCTCGGTAAATTTTTATGCAGGCTGTGATGCGGGCTGCCACATCTCCTTATCTCTCGAAGCGGTGGATCGGTGAGGATACCTCATCTTGGGCCTCTGGGCCTCATCATAGAGCTATGCGGCCTCGCATTTCTTCTTGGCTAAACATCGAGTTAACCATGCATTGACCTCGATCTCGTCTGCATCTTGAAAAGTAAACGCAGTATCGGATAACCTGGCATACCCCAGCGGATAGGCGAAACTAGATACGTGGTGACGGACAAGGGCGAACTGGAGTCTCTAGTTAGCGATGCGGAAACTTGGGCTACAGGCCATAGGAAATGAACTTTATAGCTACGTGCGGCTTGTCACGACTTGACACAGAAGTGAGGCAGGCAGGGAATGGGGAGCGTAAAGCTCACGAGGCAGTAGTAAGCCTGCCCGAAATACTCATACCACTTATCATCAACGCGATCACCTAAATATCTACGAACACATGATATATATATATATATATATATATATATAAGCGTCAAATAATAAATGTGTCGTCGGGGAGAGATAAATCGATCCACATTACATCTGACGATACACGCGAATAAGGGAATACGGTGGTTTACGATTACATTTTAATATCCAATGCTGCGGTGGCGCTAGATGAAATAGACGAGGATTAATAATAATATCATAATGGTACATGTAGCTGCCGTGGAGAAGAAGGAATTCGGTTATCAAGGGGATCTGGAGAAGGAGGGCGACGGTACACGAAAAATAAATTGAGACTGTTAGTCTCGAGAGCGAGTTAACATCATATAATCTACACCACATTTTCAACCAACAGGATACACATACTTATAGAATTACAATATAATATATCATATTGAAACAATATAACAATACACTCATAAGTATCGTACACACATTAAGTTTCATATCATCACATAATTATCCAATCGAGAACTCACAGCGGGACCTTATACTCGATACTATAAGCCATCACGGATCTCGATTCCAGTGTGATGGCACCCGGAAATGCTCGACCGGGGTCATAACCAGTCGACGCCAATCCCCGATATTAAACTATGGGCGGCGCCAGGAAATGCTCGGCCCGGGGTCCTTGACTCCGTGACTAACATATCATATCATGGCCGGCGCCCAGAGTGCGGCTCGACGGGGACCTTACCTCGTCAGGTGGCCTTCGACCGGGAACTCATGTCCATAACCATAAACCTATAACATGTCAGTCAATGCTAGGGTGCGCCTTGAATACGTGTAACCCACTAGGTGGTATGTCACTAGTTCCCATTACAAACATTTCCAAATATAATGCCTGTGATATCACTCCCGACCAAATACACACTCACATCAATCATCATATGATCTCATATGCAGATATATTTCATAACAACTAAATAATTTAGTTACCATAAATAATCTGATTCCAATAGTAATAATCGTAATAGATTGATGATGGGTGTAGCATTTAATACCATAAATCTTGTACAATGCATGCGAGATGATGTGTCATAAGTATATGATATCCAACTCACGGAAGAATCGGGTCTCGGGTAAAAACCTACCTCTCAATTTATACAGCGTAGGCTTGTTGGACAATCTAGAATAGAAAAGACATAATCAATAATATCGAGATTGAGGTTTTAAGCAATTCTAGCTTCATTTAGACAATTCCTGAGGCTAGTAGATGTAAAGCGCATTTAAATTCTCTGAAAATTCGGCGAAGGCCTCCTAAGCGGACTTAACTCCTGTAAAACAAGTCCGAACACGCTAAATAACATTTCCAATATACAGAAAGTAAATCAAACATCGTGGAATACCTGATTACAATTTTATTGCCCGACTCGTCCCCGATCCATCAAATCGACAAATGCGTATTCGCAATATACCTGATCGATCTTATTAACTACTTTGGATCATCTGTCTGAGTAACTAAGTACACGTAGTCAAAATACGATGGACATATTCGACATACATCATTGAACAATTAAAAGCGGGTGCTCGGACAATTACACGATTAGAGTTCCACACGTTTTAGAATTATAGATTCTTTCTTGAAGCTCAAGTCAGAAAATGATCTGCCGTCCGGAGCCTTAGTGGAGCGGGGGCGAGCGTTACGTCTGGGCGCTTCAGTCGCGCGTGGCGATGGCTGAGAAAAGTGAGTTCTTGGAATTAGATTCTAAGGACATCCACCTTGAAGCCGAAGCTCGAGGACCCGAAATGTGATCGCTTTCGTCGAGGAGGACCACCGGTGGCGAATCGGCCCCGACCAGTCTGACTCCGTGAGCTGCCGTTCCGCCGTGAAAGCGTTCTTGGGCGGTCGATCGAGATGGATCCTTAAGTTTTGGGGCAAGGAGTTCGGATCTGAGTCGGTTTAGGCGGGTGTGGGAAGTAATGGACGGTGGTGCGTAGGCGGAGAGAGAGAGTTGCGGGCGGTCGGCGAGGACCGGCGATTCGGCGAATCGAGCAAGGCGAGGGTGGCCGGTGATGGTGCCTTTCCGGCGCGTCGGACCAGTGGATCAGTGTGGGAGAGCCAGTCGTGTGAGGAGTGGCGTGCGTGAAGGAGAGAGAAGGGCTTGGTTGTGTCTGACTTTCATAGAGGAAAACTGTGTTAATAAATAATAACTTTAAATTAATATTTAAATAAATCAAAATAAATATTAAAACAAGTATGTAAATAATTTAAATTGCGTCAAATTTTACGGGTATTACATAAGTGCAGTGCAATGCTCCAAATTAAACACACACTCAAGTAAATACGTGATCCTACTTGAATGTCTACATGATCACCCATTGTCACGAATCACCATGTAGAACTCACTCACGCACTAAGTCATGTATGAGAAAATAATCATTTCAAAACAAAACTTTTGTTCTTGAAAATATACTAAAAATATTCGGTAAAAAATATAGGACTACCCTCAGGGAGTGAATTGGTTAGTGAGCTTTAGAAGCAGTCATGGTCCTCGTCAGAAGTGATCTGTTGGCCCGTCTCGATGATTCTAGAATATCATCCTTTGAAATTCGCACCATGGCAATATCAGTTTTATAA